>CALNHX010004617.1:0-123433 GCA_940337035.1 Agriotes lineatus
GTAAAAATATGGAATTTGACGGAAGAAAGTACTGCGGTTTCGTGAACATGGAATCAGGTGTAGATAATGATCAACAAGCAGTGGCCAAGGAGGCTTTGGTTTTTATGATTGTCGCCATCAATGCACACTGGAAAGTGCCAGTTGGTTACTTCTTAACACAAGGATTAAATTCTGAACAAAACAGTAATCTGTTACGGCAATGTCTAGTTTCAGTCCACTAAACAGGAGTTCGTGTAGTTTCCGTAACATTTGACGGCCTCTCATCTAATTTTAGTATGATGAACACTCTTGAAGGCTCATTAAATATGAATACATATTTCAGGTAGTAGATAGTATTAATATTATTAGGTGATTTTTTTGCAGCCATCCTACCAGTAAGGAAAACGTATATGTTTTTCCCGATCCTTGTCACATGCTAAAATTGGTGAGAAACACTCTTGGTGAAAAAGGCATTATATCTGATAGTGACAATAATCCAATTTTGTGGAAGTACTTTGAAGAACTTCTAGGAAATCATGTAAACTTTCAGAAACAAAAAATGAAGGTGCGATTAGCCACACAGTTGATGACACGTTCGGTTGCAGTGGCATTTCAATTTTGCAGTGACATACTTCAGCTGAAAGAGTTCAACGACTGTCAAGCCACTTCACAGTTTATTACAGCGTTTAACGACTTATTTGATATATTAAATAGCAGAAGTATTAGGCTCGATCCACACTATCGGGCTGCTCTCGGTTCGATCTCGCTCCGCTCAAATATTTATGCATTGTTAGCAATGGGCACATTCACACTATAGGTAACGCTCAAGCTCAGGTCGCGCCCATTGCTAACAATGTATAAATATTTGAGCGGAGCGAGATCGAACCAAGAGCAGCCCGATAGTGTGGATCGAGCCTTAGAGTTTGATTTAAAGAAACCCATAAATCAGAATAACTGCGACAAAGTTTTTGCTACCCTTGAACGGTGAAACCTGAACGCATAAAAACTGCAAACGCATCAAGCTATAAAACAATTTTTTATTTGCTTACATCTCCAAAGGCCTTTAACCCGCCCGATCGATAAAGATAAACGTTTTACAACTGTTTTTATTGCGATTAGCAAGCAATCCCGCATATTTCTTTCTTTCTACACTTCTTAATAAATATCTCTTAATTTCCAATACATACAACATAATGTACGGTCGGCGCCTTAGAAATCGGGCACTACACACTATTATGATATATTTTGCATGTATTTTTTAAGTGTATAAACTGAATTTTTACAGTTATTATGGTTTTAATTGTTACGTCAGATTGTTTATTGTTTGTCAATTATGAAATGCCATCTCACATTAATGAAGTAACCGGAGCAAGAATACTCCAAAGACTAGAAGAACATATTCCGTGTCCCGATTCCTAAGGCGCCGACCGTACATATTGTTTTGGTTCCTCTGCTATCTGCAAGTTACGATGCCGATGCAGATGACGGTGAACCGATGCCGATGCAGATGACGGTGAACCGATGTCGATGCAGATGACGGTGAACCGGCAAACCGACTGACTTAATCGAAACGAATCGAGAGCCAAAATGTATTCGAATGATTATTCGAATAATCATTCGAATGCAAATAATTCGGTTATGAAAATCGTCCGGTTATGCCCATCACTACATATTACCTATCTTATGTGGTAAATATGGTAAATATGTGATGGAAAATTGGTTAAATAACGATGTGTCGCAAACGGCAATATGTGCTAGCGAACGGGGCTGGATGGAAACCACACTTTTTTAAAATTGGTTTAAAAATGTTTTTTAAAAGACACTGGTCCTGAAAGACCGGTCCTTTTAATTTATGATGGCAACGTTACACACGTGTCAACAAAATTTATTAAACTAGCACAAGAAAATGCGGTAACCACTATGGAATTGCCACCTCATACCACACGTCTACTGCAACCGCTTGATGTCGCAGTTTTCAAAAGCCTTAAATCTAGATGGGACAAAGAACTATGTAAGTGGCAACGACAGAACCCTAGAAAAAAACCCTAAAGCAGAATTTGTAACAATCCTTAAAGCTACACATGAGATGCCGGGTCAAAACGTTATTAATTAATGGCTTTGCCACCAGCGGTATATATGACCCAAATCTTAAAGGACCGAACAAAAATGCAATTTCGTTGAGTGTTTTTAAACCTGAAGACCTGAGACATTATAAAAACAATCTTACAGGTTATATTGCCGGATAAGGTTCCAGAAACACCGCGATCTTTACTCGAAGTTCCCGACAAAGGCATGACGCATCGCCGTATTAGTCACCAAGGCCGCTGACTTCATTCGTTGCACCTGGCTCCAAAGCCGTTTCTCAAAGTCTGGAACGCTGTGGCTCATATGTCCGCAGCGGCTCGGCCCAAGTTCGTTAGAATATTATAGGTACCAATGCCATGTCTTTAAGTCGTCATGAACGCAGTTTTACACAAAAGTTGCAAACTGTCAATGCAATTTAGCTAAATTACAATTATTTTCATAATCTTATTTGACTTTTTTGTGGATTCCTAAAAAACTTTTTTGTGAACAGATTAATCAAGTTATACATTTTTCTTAGATATGGCCAATAAGCGGAGTGTACTCTGGGAATATCATTTAAGACGTTTCAACAGGCATTGCAGAATGCAAGCAATGAAGAAAAAAGATTACTTTCACTGGTAACACATCGAATATCGTAAGTCATATTAAACATAGACACCCAATGCTTCATTATGAAGTTGCAAGGATTCGACGATCAAGAATTCAAGACGAAGAAAGCAATTGGTAATAAGCAAATGTGTTCTTGTTAAAAACACACATTTCAAAATTCGGGATTGTACAGGAGGCGGCTACAGGTGAACTCATCAGCAATTCTAATATGCAATAAAATAAACAGGCCAACTCATTATCCTTAACCTTCCGGAACACGCACCTGATCTGAGAGATCGGCCATCGCTGTTGATTGTGAAATCTCGGAAATGAGCGTCGGTTACGATCGCTCATTCTCGGTAGCTGTAGCTAATAACTAGAGTCCGTCAAATGCCATTTTGCCATGTTTCTTATTACTGTAGGCCCCTATAGGGCCAGATTTCGTATTTAGGCGTTTCACGTAGTAAGGGTTTAAATGAACCACATTTGTTGGTGCCATAAATGCTATAAAATGCCCTTTTTCGTGATAAATGCTATATTTTGAATAAATGCCATATTTTAATGCTATATATCAATCAAAATCAATATTATGTGGCTAATTCATAACAAAAAGGCTCAAAAATTTCAAAGTAAACATGCAAACGCGACGTTTTGGTGAGTGCCAGGTACTAAGGTTGATGACTCTGGACGGGGAGTGATCGCTGGTCGCGCGTCACAATGCTCAGGTAATCCCGTGACGTCACAATGCACAGGTAATCCCGTTACGTCCACTCGTCAACAACAACCCCGCCCTCTTCCCCTTCCCTTCAATGCACCATGCGTACCTACGTTCCACTCATTTGCTTTGTACCCGTCGTTTTATTCAGATCGCTTTGTCTTTTGTGTTTGTGAGATTTTTAATATTACTGGTGAAATTTTTTCTAAAATTTCATCATGCCTAAAGTTCGAGTCGCATTGTGCTCGTTGTATAAAAAGTGGATTGCGGATCACACGGACTTTAAAGTGGAAAATGGCAAGATTTTCTGCCGTCCATGTATGAAATCGATAAGTATACCTAGTCGAAATAAGATTTTTGATAAGTGCGTTTGAAACAGTTTGTAACAGCAGGAATTTTCCATTGCATTGATGATTTGAAGATAATTTTGGTCACTCACCGGCGTCGTGCATTGCCTATAGTAAAACGATTCTTGTTCTTTCAGTACGAATTCAAAAAGAAGTGCGAATTGACGCAGCACATGAATAGTGCTGTCCACCAGGTCCGTACAAAAAGCACTGCCAGCGGCCCAAAGCAACAACTGCTGACTGACCTTGAGGCAACACCCAGACCCGAACAAAAAGCATTTGAAAAGGAACTCGTGGGTGCTTTCTTGAAAGAAGGTATACCTCTTCAGAAGCTGGAAAACGGACCTTTGAAAGAATTTATAGACAAGTACTGCCAATACAAGGTGCTCAGCGTCTGAACACTGCGTCGAGTCGTGCCTTCTTTGCATGGGGAGGTGAGCTATTTCTTTTCTTCATTAATTTATTTCCACCACCAATTTATATTAACTTTTTTTTTAAATTGCTGAAATTCGAAAAGAGATCGGCGAATCAAAAATTTGGATCAGCATAGACGAGGCGACAGACACGTTAGGGAGAAATATTGCCAACGTCATAGTTGGAAAGTTGGATGGAGACAAGGCAGGGGGTGGGCACCTAATTCACGTTACAGAATTGGAGAAGACAAATGCTGCTACCATCGTTCAATCAGTGCAAGAAGCTTTGCGTACGTACCTATGATTTGTAAAATTTTGACGTGAGAGAGGGATCAGAAACTCCTCACCAAATATTGGATCCAAAAATTAAATTGACTTTCTCTGCTTTCGTTAGTGCTCATAAAAATATTTTCTGTTGCCAAACAAGCGATAAAAATGTTTAAAGTTAGCATTTTAACAGCCAGTTCAATCAATCTCTTTTAAGTCTGTTACGTCTAATTTACAGGCATACTATGGCAAGGTTCTCCGGCAACGATGGACAAGGTTCTGCTACTCGTAACAGATAGCGTGGCCTACATGCTAAGTGCAGGCAACACACTAAAACACCTTTACCCAAAAATGATACATTCCACATGCTTGGCTCATGGACTGCACCGGTTGTCTGAGACGATTCGAGAACAACATCCGTTGATGAACCAACTTATCTCCGTGGGAAAGAAAATCTTCCTTAAGGCGCCAAAGAGAGTGGAAGTGCTCCGCAGCAAACTACCTGGGGTTCCTCTACCACCAGAGCCCATAATCACGCGTTGGGGCACTTGGCTGCTGGCAGTGACGTATTATTTCACGCATCTTGATGGCTTTACCAAGGTAATTTCGCTTAAATTAGTCAACAGTAGTTGTCAGTAGTAAACACTTCCCAAAGGACATATAGGGATTATGAAGGCACTACTCTACTTTATTTTCAACTGTACCCGTCAAAAACCTTAAGTTAAGTCGTATTAATATATTTTTTTTCAATTTTCTAGGGCATTGACGAGCTTGAGGTCGACTCAGGAAGCCATAAAAAAGGCCAAGAAAATCTTGAAAGACCAAAAACTACGCAGTCAACTCCTCTTCATCCAATCAAATTTTGCAAACATCCCCAAAATAATTTCAAAATTGGAAAGTCGGAACATTTCCCTAAATGAAGCTGTGGAACTCATGGAGAGTGTGGAAGCGCAACATTGGCCAGGCACTACCGAAAAAACCTTGCAAGAAAAAATGAGTGCCATTCTCAAAAGAAATACAGGATGGCTGCCGATGCAGCAATTATCAAAGATGCTGAAGGGCGAAATTGGAAATTGTCCAACCGGGTGGGAACTTGCAGACGTCATGGCATGCAAGTATGCGCCGATGACCTCATGTGAGGTCGAAAGAAGTTTTTCGCAAATGAAGTACTTACTTAGTGATAGGCGTTTTCATTTTTCTATGGAAAGTGTAACTTCATATTTGATAATATTTGCAATTTAAAATAAAATGTTTGCTGTTCTTACCTATAAATTGTTTTTTATTTATTAATTTAAATGTAGAACCTGGTCCTGTTAAATCTGAATATATGGTACCTACACTGAAGCTATTAATGAGAGCAACTTTTTAAAATAAGTACCTATTTACCGTTTTTTATGCTTTATTTTGAAATAAATGCCATTTAATATGCCATATTTTAAAATAAATGCCATTTTATATGCCATATTTTCAAAAAATAAATGCCATTTTGCTATGCTATATTTTGAAAAAATAAGGGAATATTTTGAAGGACCTATGATGTGCGTACGTGTTTATTTTCGTAGTGTTAAGTCTTAGTTGATAAAAGTTAGATGACAAAGTGATCTGAGAGATACAGTGCGTGTGCTGGTGTATGTGAAATAATTTTGATTGAAGCTAGTGGTAACCCTTCTGGTAAGTTTGATTTTTTATTAATTTCCGATATTTTGGTTTAGAATACGTATTCTTTATAGTTGTAATGGGTACTTATGAAGCAGAACAGGCCCGTCTACAACGTCTTATGGACAAAATGTTTGATGAAGATGGACCTGATGATACAGACGAAGAGTTTATAAACGAAGCTTTGGACATTTCTGAAACTAGAGAAGAAGATTCCGAGTCTGAGCAGGAACTTAGCGATGGAGAAGATTTGACTGAAGAAGATTTAAATAGACCTTTTTATCTAGGAAAGTTCTCGAAAAATAAAGCACCTGATGCTATAAGATGGTTCAAGCACCCTTCCAATCAAAATGTGAGAACAAGGTCATGTAATATCATATTGCATGCACCTGGTAATACTGCTGTTTCAAAAGGTAAAACTAATCCTTTAGATTGTTGGAGTTGTATATTTAATAATAACATTATTGAAAAAATTGTGGAATATACCAATGCAGTTATTGAGTCAAAGTCTGAAAATTACTCCAGGGAGAGATTCAAGAAAGACCAATAAATCATAAATGTTTGCTCTCATTGGGCTACTATACATGGCAGGAGTGAATAAAAATGGCAGATTGAATACTAGACAATTATGGAGTAGCAACGGTACTGGCATTGAGATATTCAGACTTACGATGGGTATAAACCGTTTTCATTTTTTACTAAATTGCATGATATTCGAAAATAAAAATACAAGAACAGAGAGGGTTATGATTGATAAATTGGCTCCCATTAGGGAAATATTTGACATATTCAATGAAAACTGTATTAGGTCATATTCTACTTCGGAATATATGACTATTGACGAAAAATTGGAGGCCTTTAGAGGTCGCTGCAGTTTTAAACAATATATTCCGTCAAAACGTAACAAATACGGAATTAAAATATTTGCAATGGTAGATGCCAAAATGTGGTACACTAAAGCATTAGAAGTGTACGTTGGACAGCAGCCCAAAGGACCGTATCGTGTTTCTAATAGCTCTAGTGACATTATACAACGTCTTTCTTCATCTATCCATGGTTCTGCAAGAAACATTACCATAGATAACTGGTTTACAAGTGTGCAGCTTGTTTCTGATATGTTACACAATAACAAAATAACTGTGGTCGGAACAATGAAAAAAAATAGGATAGGAATTCCACCAATCTTTTTAAATGGTAAAATTAGATCAAAGTACAGCTCTATGTTTGGTTTTACTAAATATGCCACATTAGTGTCATATATTGCAAAAGAACGTAAAACAGTCCTTTTACTATCTAGTATGCACCACAATGATGCAACTGATTTGGAAACAGGCGAAAAAAAAACCTGATATTGTCACCTTTTACAATGAAACTAAAGGAGGAGTAGATGTTGTAGATAGATGTGTGCATCTTACAACTGTGCCCGGAATATAAGACGGTGGCCCATGGTTATTTTTTACAGCTTGTTAAATGTGGCCGGCATTAACAGTTAAATCCTATTTGAAGGAAATTGTGAAGACAACCAGTACATCCGCCGTAGATTATTTTCAGAAAAACTAACATTTCAACTTCTAGAGGAGCACCTACTACTACGAGCAAAGAACGTTAATGTGCCAAAACAAATACAAGGGAAATATTAAACATTGAAGATCCTGAACCTGGTCATACTGAAGGGGAATTCAAAATCGTAAAAAATTGGTTACTCTTAGTTCATAAGCGTGAAGCTTAAGGAGGTGGGAGTAACTATGAATAAAATTAAAGCTATACAAAGTAGTTTTGCCGATAGCTGGAAGATCAAACGAGAGTTTCGTATAATTCAAGGTCCAATAGAGACATCAACAAAGACCATTCCATCCTACTCGAGAACTCCTTGGTGGTCGCTTTTGCGTTTGATGGAGGTGATCGTTGACCAGCATATATCCCTTCTCTCAGATTACGAAAAAGGGAAATATAGGCAGTACATATTAACCCAAGACGAGGTAAGTTCAATATATTTTTTTTTTCGTGCACTAAAGCTTATTTATATTATACTTTTTTTCTTTTAGATTGACTTGATCAGAAGTGCAGTCACTGCCTTGACTCCACTCAAGGACTTGTCAGAACATATGTTAGCGAAGAAATACGTAACCGCCTGCGCTATTTTGCAAATCCTGCAGCAAATACGTGAAAATTTAAGTTCCGATCAAGCTGAAGAGGATAATCTAGTTGTCAGAAAAATTATGGACATTGTCTGTAATACATTACAATACCGTTTTCACGATTTTAAGCCTGACGAATTTTTTTTAAACATGTGGTTGGATTCTAGGTTTAAAAATGTGGAATCTGTAGGCCCGACCATAAAAGAAGAATTAATACATGACATGCTACATGTTCCTGAATCACAACTACCAACAAACAGCAACATCCTTAAGAAGAAGACAGTAGGCCTCGGTGATATCTTTTCTGCACGCAAAGTATCTAAAATATCCGATACTTCCACAGCTGAGGACACTTGTAAGCTGGAATTTAAGAAATATGAAAAACTTGAAGAACTGCTAATCGATGAAAGTCCTTTGCAATGCTGAAAACTGCAAACATCCACTTTTCCTCTATTATCTTATTTAGCTAGCCGCTATTTATGTGTGCAAGGTACAAGTGTTCCCTCCGAAAGGGTTTTAGTCGCGATAGATCTATAGTTGTGGACTCCCGAGCATCGCTAACGTCGGATACGCCCAAGAATTACTTTTTTTGGCCATGAATAAAAACTTTTATCTCTGCGTCTGTATAATTGCATGTTGTTTATTTATCTAAATAAAGAATACTGATTCGAACTTGCGTCTTGATTTCAAAGTGTTTTCTCATTTAGTGAGTTATAAAAATGTTGTCCATTAAAATAATTTCTATGCATTCAACGTTTTTTCTGCTTCTTGTAAATAAAGAGTTTGTCCTACTTAATTTTAAGTATCACGATTTGCATACTTTTTATTGCTCACAAATGTTTTTTGTTCGTTCGTTTTGTTCACTCGTTTTGTGAATGTTCAATAATTTTTCTAAACCTAAAATCCAATAAAATGGGGTGTAGAGCAGTAGTTTTTAACTTTCGAATAATTAAATAGTTATTCCAATAACTTAGTTATTTAATAAATTAGTTATTCGAATAAGTTATTTCAATAAATTAGCTATCCAAATAAGTCCTTCGAATAAATTAGTTTTTCGAATAATTGAGTTATTCGAATAAATAAGGTATTCGAATTTCGATATATTGAATAATATTCGATATTTAATTTTATTCTATATTAGATACCTAGTTTGTGATATCGAACACCCCTGTCGGCAAGCCGAGAAAAAAGTACGGCCGTCATATTAAGTCCTGAGGAAGAACAACATATTTTAAATTCTGTAAGTTCTGAAATTTATTATTGACGATATACTAATTTCGCTCTTGACACTTCTTTTTTAAGGTGAATAATGAGCCTCGAGGCTCAACTAGGCATTTTGAAAATGACCTGCAAATGCCTAGAATGAAAAAATGGAGAACCCTACATTCTAATAACTGTCGACCGTACAAAATCCACATAAGTCAAAAACTTAGACCGGGTGATGTTATTAGACGACTGGAATTTTGTCACTGGCTTTCTAATAAAATTAACGACAAAAAAATGTTCATCGCCCTCAAAAGAGAAATGTAAATTTAAATTTCAACTCTAAACTGTAGTTTTGCATATTTTCTTCCGCACCATGTTTAATATAATAATTTTGTAATGGCTCTCCTAGAGTCTGGGTCAAATGCTTAGCTGTTTTTCATTCATGATGTTGTTACATGCCTACGGAAATTTTTCCATAGGTTTAAAATTGTAACTTGCCCCTCAGGCACCAAATGTTACTTTTAATTATAATCTAAGCTATCTCTTAGCCTTTGTTAACAATGTTTACATCTGATGATGGCAATTTGTCGAAACTAGTTACGTACACACATTAAATCTTGTCAACCGTTTTTTAAAAAACCAATAAATTCGTGGGGAAGACTTCAAGTCCTTCATTTATTATTAAAATTAACGACGACAATGAGTTTTTACTCAAAGTAATCCGGACCGACGAATGTAATTTTTCAACTAATGGCATGTTCAATAGACATAATGAGCACTATTGGTCGGTAGGAAACCCCAGACACAATGCAGAAGGTAGACCACAGGGTCGAACATCTTTCAATGTGTGGGTAGGAATATGGCGCAACAAAATCCTCGGCCCTGTAATATACGACGGTAGTTTAACTTCCGTATATAGATTTAATATTAAACAACGTACTAGAGCAATTAGAAGATGAGCCTCTCGATATTCTGCGGAAATTATGGTAGCAACATGATGGCGCTCCTCCCCATAATGGACGAGCGGTAACAACTAATCTAAATACGATGTTCCCAAATAAATGCATTGGAAACCGGGGACCCGTGCAATGGCCTGCCAGAAGTCCAGACCTGAATCCTCTGAATTACTTTCTCTGGGGTTACCTCAAAAATCGTTTATACCGTGATATACCAGATGATATTGACCAATTATGGCATAATTGTATTAGAGAAATTAGGTATATTCCCGCCAGAATCATCCAGCGTTCTATATCAAAATTACGAAGGCTATGTGCAAAGTGAATTTGAATATCTTTTATAATTTAAATGTTGTTGTATATATTATTATCCTTGTTATTAAAGATTTGTGACATAGTTTAATTTGCTTATTGCTCTTTTAACGAATAATAGTAATAGTGAAATGTTTATTTGACATAATTTTTGGCTCGAAATACTCAAAAAACTATAAAACAATATATGTCTATTCTTTTAATGGAACGTTTTTTCAAAAATTAAAGTAAAAAAGCCAGGTTCGTATTAAAAAAAAGGAAGTTAATGATGGTAGCTAGAAGACGAAACGTCGAATATAAAATCTAAAAGCACCAGAGTGTAGTGCGGAAAAAGTGGCCATGGGCATGTTAAATTGGTTTTGCATTATCTCTTTAAATAAAGTCAGGAGCAAGAAAAAAAAAATTTTCAAAATTTCGGTTTTTGACAAATATCTTCGGAAATACTCGGAATTTTCAGGATTTCAAAACGGCATTTTAATAAGCTCTAAAATGTTCAACTTCACCATAATTTAAACTTTTTCGTATCTCTTAGAGTTTCCAAGATCGCAATGGTCACCCACGAATTTCGGACACCCTGTACAGACGCATTTTTTCAACAAAATTCAATTATGGCTTCCACAGGCCCAAGAAAGATGTCTGTAAGAAATGCTTCAACTATCATCTAAAGGAAAAAGAGAAAAGTTTTAATGATACTGAACGAGAAGAGATGAAAAGGCATGTTTCTGAAAAAAAAGCGATACGGAAAGAAAAAGATAATGACAAGAAAAGTGACATACCCATCCCATATTTTGATCTTGAGAATGTAATTACATGCGCAAGATCTTTTGTTGGAAATCACTTCTATTTGCCCAAGCTGACAATGTATAATTTAACTGGACATTTATCCACTACTAAGACAGCGTATAGTGTTTTGTGGATAGAAACACTTCAAGGCCGAAGCGGAAATTGTCTGGCAAGCATTCAGGAAGATTGTTGAGAGAGTTTTGAATGGTAACCATTTGGAACAACTGATTACATGGAGTGACAGCTGTGTCCCTCAAAACCGCAATTCACGCATAGCATTTTGTGTACTGGATATACTAAGAAACTATCCAGGTCTAAAAAGTGTGACCATGAAGTATTCTGTTCCGGGGCATGGCGCTCTCCAAGGAATGGACAATATACACAGCCAGATAGAACGTGTCGCAGAAAGAGTTCTTTTCACCTTTAAGCTTCATCAAGGAGCTTAAGCAGGTGAATAAGAAGAATCCATTCGTAATAATTAGGGCGCGGATTTTAGGCAGTTAAAAAATTTAAAATAGGCTCCTTATTCAGGCCACAAAAATGCCAGGTTTAGGCACTAAACATCTAAAGTAAGCAATTTAGGCTGCATTGCCTAAATTAGGCAAAGAATAATGTTTTGATTTTCTGAACTTAAAGCGACTTTCGGATGTTTTCTATAGAAATATTTGGGAGTGTAGCATTTGGGAATATAATTCTTTCTTAATGTTGATTCATCGGCCATTTTTTTCTTAGTGTTTTTTTCTCTTAAATGATCGTTTTTTAACTTATTGAAAGGTATGTTGGCAGCAAGAAAAGCAAAGCACATCTCCGAGACAATGCTCAACCCAAGACAAAAAAAGCGGGCTGCGAGATTCGGGATTGTGCAGATTTGAGGTTAGGTTTTAATTGGTAGCATAGATAAAGAAAGCGTCTTTGTGTAGTTCGGGGTTTCCAGGACGTTAGGAACTATGGTCACATGGTTATGAATTCGTTTAAAAACGTTCTATCATTTTTTATTAGACAAAAGTAGGTGTATTGCGGCGTCTTCTAGCGGTTAAGGCAAAAAATGTTTTACGGCGCCGGTTTTACCAATACAGTGCGCACGGCAGGATTCGTGGATCGCTAATGTCGGGATTATTAACAAATAACGATAGGGTGCGTTCAGAAACTTCGCTCGGGCGTTGTGGTCATGTAGAAACTCTTGTAAAGATTCACCCCACACCGTTCATAAACGTATTCTAACAAAAAAATACTTAAAAGTTCACGTTCATGGACTTTGTTACAAAAATTCTTCATGCTTGCACAGGGCTTTGAGATAAAAAGAAGTCACATCGCTCAAACAAAAAGCACTCTCATGAAAGTGGCCAAGGTTTCTGAACCACTAAAATTCGAAAAACAGCCAAAGCCTATTTTAAGCAGTATAAAAAGTTGCTTATGCGTTTATTTCACATTTTAGGCATTTAGGCTTTAATACATATGCATTAAAAAACGTGTTTTTGTATGAAATAAATTTCTGTCGTAGTTCCATTCATGGGCCTAAAAAAATGACAATTAGGCAATTTCCCTAGAATCCGCGCTCTAGTAATAATGCAGATGACAAAACAGGATTTCAAAAATTTACGAGGGTTGTTCAAAACAACTCAAATATAATAGCTTACCATTTACCAAAGTTTATTCATTGAAAATCTCTAATAACGATTTAACGGACGGTTGCTTTACAACAAGTTGTATTGACCAGAACTTCAATAAAGTTTCCATAAATCCCCTGTTCCAATCCTTAGACGTCGTCGGATCAGCAAATCAAAGCAATCTAAGACACAGCCTAAAATTGCAAATTTAGTACCAAAACTTCCAAACAACCAGGACATTTCAAAAGAAAAGATTGAAGCTTTGAAAAAAATGAAGACATGCATGCCGAAGGTCAACCAAGATTTTTATAAAGCATTTTTAAACTTGTGATCTCCATTGTTTATTATTAATAGTGGTACCAAATTTACTTTTTTAGTGCAATACTTATTCATTTTCAATGTTTCAAAGGTTTTCTAAAGTTTCTGAAATTTGGTTTTAATTACATACTGAGCTATAATTATTACTGTTCTGTAAAATTATAATATTAATTGAACTATTACAGTAATTACTTACTACCATGTTTTATTTCAACCACACTGTTAGTCCAGTCGTTGAAGGTAAAAATATGCTATTACCTCCGAATTCTTTGAACCTTGACCGATTGACGTGAAATTTGGTGAGTGGTTAGGGGATGGCTCAAGGAGCAAAAGTGGCATAGCGCCGATGTGCGCTTTTACCCTGAGAGTGGATGGCATCTCTTCTCGGGGGTGAAAATGCGTTCACTCAAAGTAACCCCAGAAATGGATAGAGGGACAAATTTTAAGAAAAAAATGTTCTATATAGTTTTTTCAATAGATCGATATTTTTCGAGCTGTTGTATTCTCTAACCGCAATAGAAATCGGTTACTGGTGCTCAGACGATTTGTATCAGTGGCTGTTTACATAGATCTGGCAACAGCTTTAGCGCAGTCCGACAGGCGCCACAGAACAAAAAAGTACATTTTGAAAAACAGCTGAGCAGCAATGGTCCAACAGTTATTTCAATTGATTTGCTGTTACGACACGGGATTGAATAGTTCCAGTTGGTAGTTGGTGGTAGCGCAGCAAAGAAGAAAACGTCCCAAGAGCAGTTAAATGTATTGATTTATTTTTTTAGCGGCCAATAGTGTTTTATTGCATGGTAAAACCAAACCTGCAGAGGCAGAAAATGATCTAATCGAGTTGTTGTGGGATGATCTCACTGCGCCTTTAAATATGTAGTTGCGGTGTAGGCCCAGGGAAAACGAAGGTGTAATTGTATTTTTTATAATTTTTAATATTTATTTTAGACATATATCGATTGGAAATGCCAAACAAGCGAGGGAAATCGTTAAAGCACAAATAGTCACAGGGGGAGGTGAAGATGAAAAAACAATTAACACCACCCGAGGACAAGCTAATGGGCCTGCTGACGTGGATATCGGTGACAGGGGTTGACCAAGTGGGCGAAATAGGGATTATTGCGGAGGATGAAAAAGTCGTAGTTGTCAACCCTCTTCCATTTCACCAGTTCCTCCACAACCATCGACATCAGCTCCAGTTCGATGTTCGCCAGTTGTCAGCATGCATTTGCCAACAACGAGGAACAACCAGAACCACTGGCAAAAAAACAGTTGCTCTACAAAGGTAAACCATTCACATTAATAAAGTAGATAATGTAAATGCAATTAAAATCCATATTAATAATAATTTGCTTATTTGTACAGATAAATCCTTAGCGTTGCAGAACGCTGCAAAAGCGTTTGCTGCCGGGAAGAAGACAACGCTAGATATTCTGTAGTCGTTGCATGGTAAAGCTGGATCAGCTGAAATCCAACGACACCTTAACTTAAAGGAGATGGAATTGAAGATTCGTCTTCTAGAGGCCAAAAACAAAAAAGAGGAACTACGCCTAAAAAAAATTGAATTATAATTAAAAGAGAGGGAGCTCGACATACTCGAGTCAAAACAGTTATAATTTTTGTTTTATATTAAAATTATTTGATTACAAATAAACAATAATTTACTAAATGTTTCAATCATTATTGACGAAGTTAAGTAGTGTAGAACCGATGACGCGGCTTGGTTTATTTCTACGATTAAACACAGTGGAGTTACGAAATACAAGTTGCACACCATTTCTATTCGATCGCCCTACCCCTATTCGATTTGAGTTGAAGTTAGGGAATAGGCCTGAATATCATCTAGTCTCCATTTTGACAACGCTATTAGGTTCGTTTATTTACACTTTCTACTCTGAATTAACAAAAATGCGTTCGTTTATGTGAACTGAACAGTTATTTTTGTGTTGGTTTGTACTGCACAAATTACACCAAACAGGTACTTTCTGCACTTCATAAAGAAGAGGAGTAAATAGTGCAGAATAGTGCAAAAATTTCATAGCAAAATCATAGCCTACAAATTGGCGACAAAAACGATTCTTTTTGCGTGGATTTGGCAGACCTCGCCGTTCGCGGGGGGTTACCTTCCAGAAGAATGCCGCGATGCGCAAGTAAACACATAAATGATAAAAACGGGGTTAGGTTCCATAAACTAGATTTATTTATACTATGCAACCTCAAAAAATTCAGCAATTTTCGGTTGAAACGCTCGAGAAGACAGTAAAGCTTGAACTAAAATTCCATACGTAACATAAGTTTGCCAGTTGAATCTAGAGCTCGAATGTCCATTTGTTTATTCAAGTTATAATTTTACAATTTATTTCAAGTCCAATTTGGTAATACGAAGTTAAAGGGAATAGGCTCGATAAGTATGTTTACAAGTTCGTGATAAATAATGTTATTTAGGTGTTCATGACATAAACCGCATACGTCTGCTGTATTTACTTATAAAGGCCACTAATCTGATGTTAACTTTAAATCGCTGTTAAAATAAACAAAAGCTCATCAACACGTTGGTGCTTATGACATGTTATTCATTAGTAAACAAATTTTTATGCGCTTTTGTTTATTTTAACAGCGAATTAAAGTTAAAGTCAGATTATTGGCCTGTACAAGACCGGTCGTTAGTGTGTGAAAGTTGAAACAGTTGGCAATTCCATCCGCGAACGGCAAAGCAATCCGCGAACGGCAAAGAAAAAGGAACACAAAGGTGCCCCGCGTAAAATCAAACCAGCAAACCGAAAAGCCGCGAACGGCGAGGTTTGCCTGTACATAAAAGGTAAATAAGATCTAACTTTATTGTTTATAAGTTTATAACACATGTTCCATTAATTATTAACACTGAATGCACATTATGAAGCCCAATATGTTTAGCATCCTGTGTTTTTAATATATATTTAAGGATTATATTATTAAATGCAACGAATGCAGTAAGCAGAACCGCAAATACTTTAAATGATCCGAACACGGGTGACCCTTTAATTGAAGGCGATTGTAACATATTTTCAATCCTATTAGAAGCGATAACTGAATGGTTTATTTGAAATCAATTCAATTAATTTGGAGTTCGTATTCGAAAATAATTTTTTGAGGTGTACAAACGCCAAAATTGCGTTCGTTTGTAAAGCTGCACTAAACAGTTCTAACTTGCACTGCTGACGTCATTTTTGTGCACTTAGTGTAAGCTGAGTGCATCACAAACGAACAAACCTATTGATGAAAGCACAGCAAACGATCGCAAGCCCGACATTATTACATTTTATAATACCACTAGATCAGGTGTTGTTTTGGTTGACAAAATGTGTGCTACTTTTAATGTGCAAAGTAGGGATGTCACGGATAGTGTTTTTTTTAAAGCCGGATAACGGATATTCGGCCGAATTGAGTTGCCGAAGAACGGATATCCGGTCGGATACCCATTTAAAAAAAATTATAGCCGGATAGCTATGCGCCGGATACTAAAGCCGGATAATTGACCGAATAGTAGACGTCCTTGTGCGCTCCCCTCCATTTTCAGTTTCTAAACAGGTTTGATCATGCCAAACTCCGGAGTTAGCTATTCTTGAAGAAGAGTGAAGCTGTGTTCTGTGTTATTGTGCTTGTGTTTAAAATTTGATGGCTATTTCATGCAAAATTAGATTCCCTACATGATAGAAGTGAACTACTGATGATTACCAAACCTAACCTAAAATTATTTATGTATTATAAATAATACTCAATTTGTTAAATAAATAAGAGCAATAATTATCAGTTAATAGTAACAACGGAATAACACAAAATGAGTAAAAGTCGAGTCTGGACATTTTTGAAATTATTTCAACCGACGAAACCAAAGCTGCTTGCTCCATTTGCAGTGATATAATATCAAGAGGTGGAACAGGAAACCAAGCTTCAACAACTCCACTTTTCAATCACTTAAAATATAAACATGCCGAAGAATATAAGAAACTTCAGGAAGAAAAACAAAATGCCAGCGAAAGTGCTTCTCAGAAAATCGCAACAGAAAAACAATTAACAATAACTGAAACTTTCAAACAATGTGGCAAATCGGCCAAGTTGGGTGCAAGTGATGCAAAATCGATTAAAATTACAGAAGCAATCGGAGAAATGATTGCTTTAGACAACCAGCCATTTTCGATGGTTGCCGACTTAGGTTTTGTTAACCTTTTAAATATAGTACAACCCAAGTATAATATACCTGGGAGGGTATATTTTTCAGAAACAGTTATACCTAAGTTGTATCAAAAATGCAGGGATATTATTTTTCCCCATATACAAGCTGCTACTATAATATCTTTGACATCTGATCTGTGGACATGCGAGATTACCAAGGAAAGTTTTATTAGTTGTACTGCCCATTGGGTAGACGAAGAATTTGTCCTTAAGCATGCTGTACTAAATACAAAACAATTTGTAGGAAGTCATACAGGGGAAAGCATTGGAATGATTTTAAAAGAAATGTTAGCAGATTGGAAAATTGACCATAATAAAATTTTGCTATTAAGGCTGGTTTAGCAGTCGTGTTTAGGATTTTACCATTTTTCTCTGCCGCTAATGAGTGTAGTTTAGTGAAATTTTCAGGGTTAATTACTTTCATCATTCCGAAGTGCGACTGGACAGTACTTTTTTAAAAAGTGCCTGAAAAACCAAAAACCATTTTTTTTAAATATTAAAAAAATTTTGTTCCCAGCCGCGTTTCGATTCATATTTTTAAGATCATTATTTGTTGTTGCAAAAATTTATTTCAAATAGTAAGGGAGTAAAATTGTCAAAAACATTACAATATTTTCGAGTGGAGGCGTGTCCGAACAGCCTAGCGGCTGTAGAAAATTCTTAAAAACAAAATTGTAGATAATTGCATAATATATAATCTTGTTCTATAAAATTTAATTTTTAAAACAACTTTTAGAGCAAAGGCTAGGAGCATTGGCCTTCCTCAAAATAACAATGCCTCGATCGTTTCTAGTGATGAATATGATGATTTGTAAGTGTTTTATTTCTTCGAGTGCAATATGACAAATAAGTACATTGATGTTTTATAGACCCTTTTTGTCAGTTGAAGTCGAATCACATAATAAAAACTTCGAGGTATCCATAACTGGACGGCGGATAGTAGATATAAACTATTTATTTAATCAAATCAAAGGTCTAAACGATCACCATCCTTTCAGTTGCAATTTCTCCCACATGGAAATAATTGGTGAAAAAAGGAAGGGTCTTTTTTCATTCAAATGTAAAATGTGCAACCTTGAAAAAAATATTAGGAATGAGGATACTGCCAGATCCAATATCGATTTGAACTGCGCAGCGGTTTTAGCTGCAATTTCGACGGGCGCTGGAAATTCGCAGTTACAGCAACAACATGCTATTTTAAATATTCCTCAGCAATCTCAACCTCAATATCAAAAGGTCAAAATACAGTTTCCTCCTAAATGTTGGATTCAGCTTGGGAATGTATGGAGGAAGCCGGAAAGGAAGAGGCTCTATTTGCACGTGAGGTTGGAGATGTTGATAGTGATGGTTTTCCTCTAATTAGTGTAATTGCAGACGGGGCATGGTCGAAACGTTCTTATAAAACCAATTATTCTGCTTTATCTGGTGTTGTAAGGACAACTATAGTTTTAAAACGAACTGTCAGTGAGCATTTGAGTTGCATTCAATTTTATTTTGAACGTAAAAGTACGAATAATTTTATAAGACTGGGATGGATTTCAAAAATGGGAGCACGTAGTTTTGCAATGGGTGAACCGCTTAAAGTTGTCAGAGCCCATCAAGTCCTTCAACGATTTACGCAATGGGGCGTCAGCTTAGTAAAAGTAATGTGAGTTTATTTTACTATTGACTTCTATAATTGCCGTGAGTAACTGTAACTTTATTTTCTCAACTTTCATGTAATGAAAATTGTTTGGCAAAATATTCAAGTATTTATTATTGTTATTAGGCCACTTTACTCACAATTTCGGTTTGGCAGTGAAGTGATAGGGTGTGGTTGTGTTACTACGAAATTAACTTCAAACTTTGGAGGATATCTAGTGATTTATTGCACCAAAGCGGCAGAACGTAAAGTGAAAAACCTAAGGAAGTGAGGGAGAAGAAACTGAGAGGCAGCATAAGAAGGTCAGAATAAATAGCTGTAGTTAGTAATATAACCTAAAGTTAAACATTGATAAGCAAATATACTGATAAGCAGCACTGCAAGAGTAAATAAAGCTGACCTCGCAAGAGTAGGCAACACATTATACACAGCTGCAGTGAAGACTAAAACAAAATGTCTAAAATGAGGCGGTATGATTATGAGAGCGAAGGTTCGTCAACGGAAGAAAGTAAAAGAAAAAGGGAGGAAGAAGCAGCAAGCTTTAATAGAAGTAAGAAAACGAGTAGATCGCCAGAGAAAAATAAGAGTCCACGAAAAGGAAATAGCGAAAATGAAAACGAGGAAGACTGGAAAGAAATGAAGAGAATGTTGACAACAATAATGAAAGATGTTAAAGAGTTACGGAGCGATCAAAAAATACAGCAAGAGAAAGTACAGGAAATGAGGAAAGACCTGAAGGAAGTAAAAGATAAGCAACAGGAATACTGCGATGAAGTGATCAAACTACGGAGGGAAAATATGGAACTAAAACAGCAAATGGTAGAAATCAGTAAAAAATATGAAGAAAAGATAGGGGGAATAGAACAAAGCTGGGAACGCATGGAAAAAGAGAAACGGAGGAAAAATCTTATAGTAACGGGATTAGATTTGAAAGCAGCAGATGAAAAAGAACTTAAGGCGGGGATAGAAACCTTTATAAGAGACACAACTGAAATAGAAGCCGAAATACAAGAAGCCTACAAAATCGATGAAAAACGTTGTTTAATTAAAATGAAGAGTATGGAGCAGAAAATTGAGATATTGAAAAAGAAAAGCAAGCTGCAATATTCCCAAAAAAAAAATGTTTACATAGAGAATGACCTAACAAAGAAGGAAAGGAAGATACAGATGGAAATAAGAAAATATGCTAAGGAAGAAAGAAATGCAGGAAAAATGGCAAAAGTGGGATACCAGAAACTAATAACCAACGGACAGGAATGGAAATGGGATGAAAGAGAAGGAGTACTCAAGCGAGTAGAAAAGAACACTCAAGAAAAGGCAAAAAAGTAGCAACAAACAAACATTGGGATGGAAAAACTAAGACGGAAAAGGCAACGAATAAGGAAGAAGAGATAGGCAAGAACCGAGGAAAGGAAAAGGAGCAGGTGTATAAGATAGCAACATGGAACGTTAGAGGTACCTATGAAGAATAGATGCGATAACATTACAAGAGACAAAACAAAAAGATAATTGGATAACAGATGTAGGAAGTTACAGCTTTTTCAATAGCGGGGGGGAGGATAGAATGCTAGGAGTTGGTTTTTTGGTGGGGGAAAGGCTAAAACAACTAGTTATTAGATTTGAGCCAATATCAGAAAGAATGTGTAGTATTAGAATAAGAGGGAAAACCAGAAATGTAAGCTTTGTGAATGTGCATGCTCATACCGAAGTGATGGAGGAGGAGGAAAAAGAAAAGTTGTACGAGGTACTTGAAACAGAATTCCAATAGATACCAAAATATGATGTAAAGGTAATGCTAGGTGACTATAACGCCAAAATTGGACAAGAGGAGATGTATATGCCAACCATAGGAAGACATAGTAAGCACAAGAAAAGCAATGAAAATGGGAGGCGGTTGATAGAGTTTGCAATGGAGAAACAGATGGTAATCAGTAGTACGTATTTCGAGCATAAAGAAATTTATAAAGCCACCTGGGTGTCACCCGACGGTAGAACAACTAACCAAATCGACCATGTTTTGATAAAGGAAAAGGACGCAAGACTCATCACAAATATTAGAAGCTACAGGGGAGCGGACATGGGCAGTGACCACTTGCTAGTTATAGCAAAACTGAGGAGTAATATACCGCATAAAAACAAGAGTAATAAGTATAGCAAAGAGAAAAAGTATGAGTATGAAAAACTGCAGAATGAAGGAATACAGAGAAGCTATGAGAAAGAAGTGCGTAAAGAGCTAAGGCCAATGAATCGGAAAAGCGAAGTTGGGCAGGAATGGAAGCAAGTAGAGGAGGCACTGAAGAAAGCGAGGGAGAAAGTTATTCCAGAAAAGAAAAAGAATAAGATTAAGGACTGGTTCGACTCGGAATGTAAGGAAAAAATAGAAAAAAGGAGGAAGGCAAGAGAAGAAATGATAAAAAACAATACAGCACCGAATAGGGAAGAATATAAACGGCAAAGAAATGAAGTAAAGGCAATATGCAGAAAGAAAAAGAAAGAGCACTACGAAGATAAAATAAGACTAATAGAGGAAAGGTATAAAAATAAGCAGATAAGAAGTTTCTACCACGAAATAAGAAAGGCAAGAAGTAGTGTACAGTCCAGGCAGAAGTATTATAAAGATAAAGACGGGAATTTAGTAGGAGAGAAGGGAAAGATTACTGAAATATGGAAGGGATATTTCAATGAGCTACTGAACAAGACGAGGGAGGAGACAGAGCAAATAACTGAGATGGAATCAGAAGAACAGGAAGTAGAGGTCCCTCCCCCAACAGAAGATGAATTTAACAAGCTGGTCAAAAGACAAAAAAACAACAGAAGCCCAGGAGAGAATAGTTTAACTGCAGAATTAGTCAAATATGGAGGTGATGAGTTGCAAAAGAGGTTATACGAATTGGTGGTGGAGGTCTGGAGAAGGGAAGTAATGCCAGAAGAATGGGCAAAGGGAATTATTATACCCCTATATAAAAAAGGCGACAAATCCGTATGCGAAAACTGTAGAGGGATAACATTACTGGACGCAGTTTACAAATTACTAGCTCACTGTATTAAATTCAAGCTAGAACCATATGCGGAAAGGGCAATGGGCGAGTATCAATGCGGCTTTCGAAGCGGTAGATCGGTGAATGACCAGATATTTACCCTAAAGCAAATACAAAACAACTGTTATGAACATAAGGTAGTACTCTATGCTGTTTTCATAGATTTTAAGCAGGCTTACGATTCCATTGTAAGAAAAGAACTATATAAAACTATGAAGGAATTGGAAATACCGAATAAACTAATAAAACTGGTAAACATGACAATGGCTCAGACGCAGTGTAAGGTGAGAATTAATGGGAACATGTCACAAGAGTTCAAGATAGAAAATGGATTGAGACAAGGAGACCCACTCTCGACAGTTTTGTTCAACGTAGCCTTGGAAAAAGCTGTAAGAATGAGTGGAGTGAACAGGTACGGGACAATATATAGCAACGAATACCAAGTGTTAGCATATGCAGACGATGTAGCGGTGGTAGCCAAAACCAGGAAATGTTTGAGGAAGATAGTAACGAAAATAGAGAAAGCAGCAGGCACATTGGGATTACAAATAAACGAAAAAAAATCGAAGTGCATGATTATGGGAGAAATAGGCAACAAAGAAGAAGAACAGGAACAACTTAAAATAAAAACGGAGAGCGGAAAGGAAATGCAGTTTGAACAAGTTAAAGAATTCACGTATCTGGGGGTGCTTATAACAAACGACAACAAAAATGAAAAAGAGATACACGCAAGAATAGCAAAAGGGAATAAAGCAATCGGATCAATAAGTGAGGTTTTAAATTCCAAATGTGTAAAGTGTCAAGTGAAAACGCGAGTGTATAAAACAGTCATAAGACCGACAGTGACATACGCCTGTGAAACGTGGACTTTGAACAAAAGTGAGCAACAACAACTTGAACGATGGGAGAGAAAAGTTTTGAGAAAGATTTACGGGGGTAAGAAGGTTGGGGAGGTGTGGTTTAGAAGGCCAAATGAAGAGGTATATAACTTGTACGGGGAAGCCAGTATACTAAAAATAGTGAAACAACAACAGTTACGTTGGCTGGGGCATGTGGAAAGGCTACCAAGGGAAAGAGTGTCTAAAGTGATGTTAAGGGGAGGACTGATAGGAGTTAAACGAAGAGGTAGACCGAGGAAGAGATGGTTGGAGTCACTGGAAGAAGACATGAGAAAATTAGGTGTAAGAAATTGGAGGACAACTGCCAAAGACAGATCGGAGTGGAGAAAGTCAATAAAACAAGCCCTAGGCCTTTAAGGCCTGTTGCGCTAAATTATATATATACTGCCAGATCCAATATCGATTTGAACTGCGCAGCGGTTTTAGCTGCAATTTCGACGGGCGCTGGAAATTCGCAGTTACAGCAACAACATATTTTAAATATTCCTCAGCAATCTCAACGTCAATATCAAAAAGGTCAAAATACAGTTTCCTCCAAAATGTTGGATTCAGCTTGGGAATGTATGGAGGAAGCCGGAAAGGAAGAGGCTCTACTTGCACGTGAGGTTGGAGATGTTGATAGTGATGGTTTTCCTCTAATTAGTGTAATTGCAGACGGGGCATGGTCGAAACGTTCTTATAAAACCAATTATTCTGCTTTATCTGGTGTTGTAAGGACAACTATAGTTTTAAAACGAACTGTCAGTGAGCATTTGAGTTGCATTCAATTTTATTTTGAACGTAAAAGTACGAATAATTTTATAAGACTGGGATGGATTTCAAAAAAGGGAGCACGTAGTTTTGCAATGGGTGAACTGCTTGAAGTTGTTATCTGGTGTTGTAAGGACAACTATAGTTGAAAAATGAGAGTATTTTTTTATCATTCGTTATCATTTTAGGGTTGTATTGTAGGTGCTAAAACCGGAAAGCTCTTGTATATTGCCGTTCGAAATAAATTTTGTCCTATTTGCGCTAAAGTTGCAGCTGAAGATATTCCAGCACCAACCCACACGTGCTATAAAAATTGGACTGGTACGTCAACATCTATGGAGGCAGATATAGTTTTAGAGGGTTTCCGAAAAAGTGTGGAAATGCATGGTCTTAAATACACAAAACTAGTGGGCGATGGCGATAGTAGCGTGTACAAGAAAATCGCTAATGATAAACCTTACGGTTCCAAACTTTTGGTTCGTAAGGTAGAATGCACCAATCATCTCCTTCGAAATTATTGGTCAAAACTTCATGAGTTGGCAAAAAATAGGATGAGCTCTAGGAGTAAAGTAGTTCCAGTAAAATTAAGAAAAGAGTTGAAGGTACGCATCGAACGTTTGAGATGGGGAATTAAAAAAGCCACTCAGTACCGGAGTAAAGAAGAAATCGCTGTAGAGGATCAGATGAAACTGCTTACGAAGGACATTACTAACTGTCCTAGACATGTTTTTGGGGATCATCGAGAATGCGAACAGTATTTTTGCAATGGACGTAGAGAAGGGGAAATCGATTTTACTGCTGAAATGGAAATTTGTGGACTTATGCATGATTTGGTAGCGTGTGGCAATAGACTTATACAAAATGCGTATAGCTTGCTACTAAATATGAATAATAATGCCGCAGAATGCTACAATGCAGTAGTAAATAAATTCGTGGGTGGGAAGAGAATGAATTTTTCCATTAAAGGTGGATATTCAGTTAGATGTAACGCCGCTGCCTCAGCAATCAATTGTAAGGAAGAATATTATACAAGAATTCACAAAAAAAATTGTTTACGGAGCCCGGGGAAATACACAAAAACCTTTCCAACCCAAATGAAAAGAAGACGTCTACAACGATTGGCAAGAAAGCAACTATTCCCATATCAAAAGAAAAAGCAACCTGCCCTTGGACCTGATGAGGACTACGGCAGTGTCGATTATGAGATTGAACTTGATGCTGAAACTGTGGCACTTCGAACCGCAGAGCTATTTTCTTATTTCGATAAACCTAAAAGGGAGCTTGCTGCTATTGAAAGATCAACAGTTGGCCAAAGTTCAAATCCGCGATGGATAGAGGAGCGTGCCAATAGAGTGACAGCCTCAAATTTTGGTCCAATCGTTACTTGAAGAGATGAAACTACTTATGATGTGTTAGCCAAGATAATGTTTTCCTCGAGTTTCCAAGGCAACGAATCTACAAGATGGGGATGTGATAAGGAACCTCTGGCTAAGAAAGAATTTTTTGATAAGTACAAATTAAAAATTTCGGAATGTGGATTATTCATTCTTTATGAACATCAGTTTTTGGGAGCAAGTACAGACGGTATAATAGGAAACGACAGTTTAGTTGAAATTAAATGTCCTAAAAGCATAGCTAATATGAGTCCTGAGGAAGCCATCGATAATAAAAAACTATCTTAAATGCAACTGAAAAATGGACTACCAACTTTAAAAAGGTCGCATAAGTACTATTATCAGATACAGGGGCAACTGGCAATAGCTGACAAACAGCTCTGCTATTTTATTGTGTGGACGCCTCACGGTTTGCTTGTGGAAAAGGTTTGTTGTTAATGTCTAGGGTAGTTCCGAGATAGATGGCCATAGGGAAGAGATGGCCATAGTTAAAAATTCAGAAACCCACTTTTAGATGGCATTAGTAGTGCAATACAGTTGTGCTACTTGAGCTACAGGTTATGTTTCTTGTTGCGGCGTGCACCAAAACATTAAGAAAGGTAAAAAAATGCTTTATTTGTTTTGTAACGCTAGCTCCCGTTTGAATTTGATTAGTTCAATATTAAATAATATTTGCAAATTTAAACGTCGCCGACCTTTAGCGTTATCAAGAACCCGGCGTGTCCCAGAAAGATAAGCTAGCGCAGACCGAAGTTCCGCCCGTGATAACTGCGCGAGACAAAGGTATGACGCGCGCCGCCTCCCCACCTAACAGCATTTCAAAGCATATAAAAGGGCTTGCAGAACGCATCAGTGCTGCCAACTTAGGGGAAAATCCCCGAAATTTAGGGGAATATTTTGTCGCCAGGGGATTTTTGGGGGGAAATTTATTTCAGGGGAAATTCCAGGGGTAATTTCTGGCGTTTAGAGGCTTCTTGGTGGATTTTTAGCTAAGCCATGACAACTAAGAATTCTTCGAATTAATTTGAAAATTACGGGCACGAAATTGAAGAACGGAACCATAATCACAAATAATTAGGTAATTCAGTTGTAGTTTATCGCACAACAGGTGTGCATTCAAATATCAAATCTGCGCGAATGCCGTGTGCGCATGTGGCTGGAAGTTCTACCATGCGCATGCGTAGTAAAATTCGGTGACAAATTTTAAGTTAGGTTAGGGCGAGTGCGACGATTGGTTTCGTTTCGGTGGTTTCGATTTGTTTTTGTTACCTAGTTTATAGATTATGCTAAAATAAAGGAACAAGAACTGATCAGCAATGGGGAAAGGTTTGTAATGTGTTTTGAATATTTCTTTGTGTTTAGTAATCACTTTGCGTTCTATCAACAGATTCAAAGAAGAAAAACAAAGTGAAAGCATACGTACAGACTTACTGCAAAGCATGGGAGTTGGATGTGGCTTTGAAAGGTTAGATTTTATTTTTGATTTCACTATGAAGCGGACTCTCAAAACTATGCCTTGTATCGTAATACACTTTTTGACCAACAAAATTTTCAGAAGCACGTTTTATTGTGGGCTGTGTCTATGCCGTTTCAAATGAGATCTATCATTATTTTAGCATTTAATCAAAATATTGATACAATATGTTTTAGGTTGGGTGGCCCCAGATCCTGCTGGTGACAGTAAAAACGCATACTGTAAATATTGCAAGTGCAGTCTTATAGCCCACAAGAAGGATTTAATTAAACACGGACAATCCAAAAAACATGAGGAGAGGGTAAAATGGAATGTCCAGGCAAAATCAAACCAAACTATAAATTTTTCTGTCCGGAAATCTGATGAACAAAAGGTTGCAGAGCTCAAGTTAAGTGTGTTTATTGCGGAGCATACTTCGATTAAGACAGTGGACCACTTATCAGAGATATTGCCCACTCTTGACGAAAAATCAAAAGTTTTATTAGACCTAAAATTACACCGCACTAAATGTGCAATGCTATTAAAAAATGTTGTAAGCCCTTGTATGTTACAAAACCTAATTGAAGATGTCAGTGACTCTCAATATTCTTTGATAATTGACGAGAGTACAGACGTTGCTTCAGATAAGATTCTTTGTTGCATGATTAAATATTTTTCTGTTAAGCGTAGAAAAATTGTTACTACCTTTTATAGGTTAATTTTAGTAAGCAAAGCTGATGCTGAAAGTTTGTTTAATGCTGTACGGGATCAATTAACTGTTGACAACTTACCTATTCAGAATTTAATAGGAGTTGGAATGGATGGTGCGAGTGTAATGGTTGGAGTCAATCATTCTTTTGCAACTATGTTAAAGACAGTTGTTCCAGATGTAGTCATTGTAAAGTGTGTCTGCCACTCATTACACCTTTGTGCTGAGTATGCATGCAAAGAAATTCCGCAATGTCTAGATTTTTTGATCAGGGAAATATGCAACTATTTTTCTCATAGCCCAAAGAGAATAAATGAATACAGAAATTTGTATTCCATATTACATGATAAGAATCCCAAAAAAATTGCAAAGTTAGCAGGTACGAGATGGCTTATGCGCGAAAGGGCAATAAATACTGTTTTAAACCAGCGGGATGAACTGTTTGCTTTTTTTAAGAAAGCCAGCAGAGATGACAAATGTTACACAGCACAAAAAATAATTGACATTATGGTATGCGCTGCTTATAAAGCGTATTTAGTATTTTTAAGATCAATGTTACAGGTGATATGCAAAACAAATCTCTTGTTCCAGGGAGAAAATGTGTCTCCTTTTATACTGTTTCAAGATTTGATGTTGCTTTTAAAGGGTATGTTAAAAAAAATTGTTGTTCCAGCTCATTTCGAAAAAATTACAGACTCTCACTTAGTGCAATTTGATTTTGAGAATTATCTTATGCATACGGATTCCATTTATTTTGGTTATGAATTTGAAGAATCGATAAAAAATGTAAAATATGAGGAAATTAAATCTATACGAGAAAGATGCAAGCAGTTTATTGTGACATTCTGCAAAGAACTCCAAAAAAGGCTACCAAGCAATATTTCAATATTGGAAAATATTCATATTTTCTCTCCCGCAATTGCAACTTCTCAGCAGAAACCAAATATTGTTAATATAGTTAAGTTATTCGACCGTTTTTCTGAGGACTCGTGCCAACAAGAGTGGGAAAATATTCCTAACAAAGTATGGCGCGAAACAAACGATCTGGTTGAATTTTGGTGTGATGTATATAATGATGAAGACAGTGCTGGTAACCCAAGATTTAAAAATATAGGGGCTCTGGCTTTGTCACTGCTTTCACTACCTATATCAAATGCCACCGTAGAAAGGGCGTTTTCGATTTATAATGTGATAAAGAGTCACTTGAGAAACTCTCTT
Source organism: Agriotes lineatus (assembly GCA_940337035.1). Taxonomy (NCBI): domain Eukaryota; kingdom Metazoa; phylum Arthropoda; class Insecta; order Coleoptera; family Elateridae; genus Agriotes; species Agriotes lineatus. The sequence continues at coordinate 28,689 of CALNHX010004617.1, forward strand.
TCCCTTGAAATTATGCAAAGCATTATGATGACTAGATATTTCTTAAAAATTGATGACCTAACGTGTGTAACATTTAAACCTACTGATGATATGATAAAAAAATTCACCGTTCATATGTATGATCATAAAACTAATGATCGGTCAGACGAAAACGTTGTGAATTTAATTTATGAAACCATACAAGGCCAAGACTAAAGCCGGAATTCAGGGTCTTGCTCCAAAACTTCGAGTCTTAAGTTCTGAATTTGGGTCTATGTGCATTATAGCTTGTTTGAATTATTTAATTAAAATAATTATTTGTCCAAGTGCTAATATGTACTACGTGCATTATATCGTGTGCTCCAAAAAAAAAAACTCATTTATGGTAGGTCCTGGAAAGAAAGATAGTAAATCTAGTCATGTCTTAATTTAAGTCTGTAGGCGAATGTCAGATTGCATTTTGTTTATGAAAACATCTGTCACTGTGACAGGCAAAAGTTTACACTGCATTAAGTTTAATTGTATCAAGCAAAAAGGAAAATAACATGGCATTCACACAACAACTGCGAGTGTAATAATCATAACGTGAATAAAAATTGTTTTTGTTAAGTGTTTTGTATATCTTTAGAAAAATAGTTCAAGGTCAAGATGTAATTTACTTCTCGCTGACTTATGGTAGTTCATTTGCATCAATGGGTATATCTCAAGTTACGGCAAACTTCAATTTGATTATGGCATGCTGCAAATGACTTTTTTTTGGAACACACGATAGAATATAGCAATATGTTTTAAGATTTTTTTTTGGTCTGATTAGTTTTTAAGTTTCTGATCTGTAAAAGTTTATTTAAATACATCTTTATAAGTTTATATGCGTAATAATATATTATATATATAATAAAGGGTTGTTTTCTTTTTTGGGGGAATTTCCATGAAAAATGGGGGAAATTTTATTATTGTCTAGGGTAAAATCGCGGCAGAGGGTTGGCAGCACTGGAACGCATTTCAAGAGAGATTTCCAAGAGATTCCTGATTCTCCTCCAGCATTCATTCCCGCAAACACCTAGTTCCCGATCCTTCGTCCTGTCCTGTCCAGAGAGATTTTTATTACAGAGATTTTCCTTCCGATAGGTTGACCTTCCAGAGAGTCCCTCCGTCAAACCGTCCCGAGGCTAAGTTTAATTTAGTGGTTCTTTAGGAACGCCTGAAACGCTAGCCTATTTATCCTGTAAAATCCCTGACAGCTAGTTTAATTCAGTGGTCCTGTAAAAGGCGTCTGAAACGTAGCTATTTATGCCTGAAAATCCCTGACAGCTAGTTTAATTCAGTGGTCCTGTGAAGGCGCCTGGAACGCCAGCTAATTACCTTGTAAATATCCTACACCGAAAACCGTTTGTAAAACAGTAATAACTAAAGTAATATTTAAATCCCAGCTCCCTTGCATTTTAAATTTGGCGCCTTACTATTCAAGCAGAATTAGAAGCTTCAAGCTATCTAATTAGAATTTACCTGTGTTAATCCTTGAGAATTGCAGCGGACCGCACCGACATCCTCGCCAGAGATTTCACCTGGTTGCTAACCTCGAAAATCCTGTCGATTTGATAAATAGAGTTACAAGCGAAGTCCCGGCGTGCGGCGAATCCCACGGAGTATTTTAACAACACACTGTAGCTGCACAAATAGGGTGAGAACTCGCGTTAACAGTTTTAATTTGTTATTTGTTTACAGAAACCAGAATCCGCAGATCGGCGAATTTGACAGACTGCCCGACGCGGCGTCGCCATCAGCGCGCAGCTCGACACCGAACGAGAACGCCGACAATTCTCGACGCTTCCGAAGCGGAGCGCCTTCGATGTCAGCAGATACTCCCAGCACGGATGTGACGCCGGTTGCAGCAGCCGCAGGAACCAGCAACGTTATTTAAATTACACGAATATTTAATTATGTACTATAGTTATACAGAATAAATTGTTATACAGGATACTCCGTTGGTGTTTGCTTATTTATGGTATATCTGAGCGAACGATTGAACCTATCTCCGATTTATGAGCTAACCCGTGGTAAATAAATTTTACAACCCCTTATAAGCAGGGGGGAATATTACAGTTTATTCCATATTGAAAACTTTTAACAGCAGTTTGCGTATCTAACTGGTTTACATTTCGTGTAGCGTTTGTTTCAAAATTCTTGTTACAAATGGTATTTGGGACATCTCACAGACACCCTAACCTCAAACTGCGATTACACAGCATCATTTGTGTGTCGCCCTTGAGTGGGCCATCTCTCCCGTAAGATCGGGATAGATGGCCCGTTATTTTCAGGAAAAATGGCCATAGATCAAAACGTGTTTTTAAACCAATTTGACTGTTTTAAGTATAGGTAAAGCAGAAATGCGTTTTTTTCCAGATGCCTAACACATACAAAAGAAAGTTAGTGGGGAGCCGTGGAACTTGGCAAGAACTAGACTTAGTGAATGCGATTAATGCAGTTAGAAATAGAGGTGCATCGGTTAGACGCGTCCCTCGAATTTAATATTCCTAGGAAAACTTTAGAGCGGAGATTGAAGTCAGGAAACCATAAGAAAGGTAGCATGGGTCCTAGCAGTGATTTTGGTCAAGCCCACGAGGAAAGACTAGTGCGTCATATACTGACTATGCAAAAGCGGAGATTTCCATTAACTAGGGGCGATTTGAGATCAATTGCTTATCAATTTGCTGTGCAACTTAATATGAAGCATCGTTTTAACATTGAAACTGAGAAGGCTGGTTATGACTGGCTCAGTTTATTTCTCTCTAGACATCCTCAAATAAGCATACGAAAGTCTGAAGGTGTGTCCCTCGCCCGCATAAACGCGATGAAACGTGAAGAAGTAGATCAGTACTTCAATTTACTTCAGGAAATAATGGAGGAGTACGGACTGTTTGATAAACCTGGTAATATCTATAACATCGACGAAACGGGGTTGCAGTTAAACAATCGCCCTAATGAAGTATTAGCAGCTAAAGGATCTAAAGCTGTATCTACCATTACTTCAACAGAAAGAGGAGAAACAATTACTCTAATAGCCTGCTGTAACGCAGAGGGTAATTTTCTTCCTCCCGCTATCATTATGAAAGGGAAAAATAAGAAGAAGGAGTGGGAAGATGGACTACCTCCAGGATCTGTCCTCTACATGTCGCAGAAATCTGCCTACGTAAACGCAACACTCTTCCTGCAATGGTTGCGTGAACATTTTGTCCCAAGGAAACCAGTGGGGAAAGTATTGATGGTACTCGATGAACATTCCTCTCACGTAAATTCCGTAGAAATGTTAGAATTTGCCGACTCCAATGACATAGTGTTGTTTTGTTTACCAAGTCATACAACACATTACCTGCAGCCTTTAGATAGAAGCTTTTTTAAATCCTTAAAGGCACATTATTACGAGGCCTGTCGTGGTTGGCTAAAAAACCATCCTGGTAGGCGTTTGATGAGATTACAGTTTGGCGAATTAGTCAGTGCCTGCTGGGGCAAAGCTGCAACAGTCAAGAATGCAGTCTCTGGATTTAAGGCTACAGGAATAATCCCATTAGACCGTGAAGTGGTGCCAGATTATGCATTTTCTGCCGTCGAAGTTGATCTACACTCCAATAATGACCGCTCTTGACAACTACCAGTTGATCAACGACTTGAAGCTAGTGTTCAAATTGAACCACAACCAGGTACATCTATGGAGGAGCAACCACAACCAGGTACATCTAGGGAGGAACAACATGAGACACTGGAAGAAACACCTTCCAAAATCCTTGCTGAGCTATCACCCATCTCATCTGGTAAAGTAGCTAATGTGAGAAAACGGGCGAAACAACTGGCAACGATTCTTACAACACCTGATCATCGGAATCTGTGTAAAGAACGAGAACGGAAGCGAAAGGAAAAAGAAGACAAGCGGCTAGCGGCTCAAAAAAAAAAGAAGAGGGAGAAGGAGGAAGAGGATTCTTCAAGTAGCGACGAAGAAATTGAATTGCAGAGTGACGATTCCGTAAGTGATCAGTTCAATGAAAATGAGTGTGTGGGTTGTGGAGAAGACTATAACCAAACAAAGCAGAAAGTAGACTGGATAAAATGTATAAAATGTGGATTTTGGTTACATGAGTCCTGTACGTCTTATGATGACTACTGTCAAAAATGTGGAAGACTTACTGGCTAAGGAAAAGGAAGAAAAAAACAAAAAAGCAAATTGTGAGTCTATGGCCATCTCTCCCGACCAGTTTGGGAGAGATGGCCATAGGTACGTTTGATATATATATATTTTTTTTTATCAATGTTATGTTCTATTTCAAGTTTATTTAGAGTTTATTTTGTGTTCTAGTTAGACCCTTCTATAATAATAAGGAGAGTTGTGTTCAATATCTAAAGTTTTAAAACGTTTTTTAAAAACTATGGCCATCTATACCGGAATTACCCTATTATATCGCTACACCTATAATAAATTTATTAATCTGTCAATTTTAGATTTTTAGGGATGCTGATTTGTGGACCGATAAAATGCTACCCAAGTTGATTAGATTTTACAATGATCATATGACACCCTTGATTTTAAAGAAATTTTGAAAAATAGATAATCGTTTTCATTCTCGTTTTTGATTGTCCATTCACGCCAAGAAGGGGGGGGGGGGGTACCCCGGGTGAGTTACTATATTCCGTTATTTTTCAGATCAGTAAGTGTTTCTTTTATTTTCATGTACAATGGCCTATCACGCCCTACCTGGTCCAGGGAATATGTAACATTCGTATTTTTTCTTACTTATGAAGCAACTGCAACCAGGGACGGAATAGCCATACAATAAAATAAAAATTATTCAAACTATGTAATTTTTCTGAATAATACTTCCATATTATGCACACAAAAAAATGTTATCGCAAGATCATTAAATCTGGTCGAATATCTTAGTTACCAGCACGGTGCATCGCTCCTATGGTATATAAAAATTATAGCCAAATATTCGCACATGCAATTTCCGCAAATTAATTCGACATACGTATAAATCAAAACATCCAGCGGAAAATAATAGTAATTTGTTTCACAAGGCCAGAAACTGAATTTTTGCGAGTGCGAGTACGGCCTGAGGGCAGAGGCCGAAGGCCGAGGCCCTCAAGTACGAGCACTCGCAAAACAGTTTCTGGACATGTGAAACACACAATTTTTTAGGTCGACAAAATATAAATTTAAAAAAAATCGGTAATTTGTTGTCCAAATATCGGGGCTAGATCATTTATTTTTCTTCTGTTGGTAATACATACTTATCGAACAATGTAAGGATTCGAATTTAAAATTGAAAATCAAGTATCTGGTAGGTATTGTTTTTTGACATTTATATTTATGAATTTTGATGCCATAAGTAATCGGTGCACAATGAGTACAAGAAAATGGATGATAATATACTAGAACATATTAAACAAGCAGCTGAAAATGCTATTCAAAACTTACTACCTGAAAAGTCGTATAATTGGTGAGACCGACATCATTATGACAGCAGATTCAAGATTCAGTGCTACCAAACGATTTTCAAATTTCAAAATTTGAATTACACTAGCTGTCATTTTCATGCCTAGACATGCAAAGAGGGTGTTTCTAGCCGATTTAGACGAATGCAAGATCAGTGTTTCTGAACGGAGGCCTAAAAATAGTATTTTTTACCCAATAAATCATGTCAGATAATTCTTTTACTAAAAATTTATACGGCGTATTCCCGGTATGCTTTTCTGTAGCATTTCTTAAAAATAATATCGAGATTAGTAGAAATGGTTAGTGCACAACTGCGCGGATATGGGTGATGAGTTCGTGCCTCTATCCTCTTTCCTTGCATATAAAAATGCATTCAGATAGCAAAACGTATTTTTCTACTAAATAAGTACAAGAAAAAGTGCTACGCCCATTCGAAATGAAACCGTGCTTTAAACGGAAGAACACCCTTAATAAGAGATAATGAGCCTAATATAAAAAAAGGTGCTAGAGAAGCTGGTTTTCAAAGTGAAGGTTGTTTTACTCACACCCTTCAACTTGTAATAGAAGATTCAATATTAACTCAGCGGGTTGTTACAGATATGATAGCTGTAAGTAGACGAATTGTCACGCATTTCAATCACTCTCCACAACCAAGATTAAATTACCCAAACAAAAGTTACTACAGGACGTATCAACTCGATGGAATTCGACATATTATATGCTTCAACGTTTATTTTCTCAAAAAATGGCAGTGACTTTATACTTGAGTGATAATGAGGCACTTAAATCACCTACGCCAAATCAATGGAATCTAATGGAAACTGTTCTTAATTTACTACAACCATTTGAGGAAGTTACTAAGAACATAAGTTCGAATGAAGCATTATTAAGTGAAGTTATCCCAACTGTAGCTACCATCCAACGATTTTTAAGTACATCTAAAAATGATTTACTTTTTGGAGTGGGTTCAACTAAAGATGTAATAATTGACAATTTAAGTGACAGATTTAAAGAATTAAAATCCAATAAAAACTTCTTAGTTCCGACTTTTATCGACCCCAGATTCAACACAGCTTTTTTTAACAATATGGATGTAGATACAAATTCGATCATTAAGGAGATAGAAAAGCAAATAATGGTGGAAATGGAGTCCAATAAAAATTATGTTTTGGAGGCAAACACAGTTCCGGAAAATACCAAAGATGCCAGTAGCGAAGAGGACAATTTGCCAATAGTGGAAGTACGACAACCAAAAGCAAAATTACGAAAATTAAATGCCCATAAATCTACAGGGTGTTTGGTTCACCGACGTATATCCGAAAGGAGGTGGCAGGTGAGTCGGTTTGGAACTTATTTAACCAAAAATACCTTTATACAAAGTGTCACGGTTTCTGAGATAAAGCCAACTTTGTGATTTTATTAAATTACTGCAGTTTTAGTATGATTAATTTTAATTAGACACAACTGCAAACTTTTAATTTCTTGTAACTTTTATTTTAGTAGTCTTTGATATCTGTTCTATCAAATAAAATCACTTGATACACTCTACATGTGATAAAACAAAATATGGAGTCGACTAAAGTTCAAAAATGTATTCTCTAGATATCAAACTTTGATCTGGTAAGCCACGTATAAAAACCGTGACACTTTGTATAAAGGTATTTTTGGTTAAATAAGTTCCAAACCGACTCACCTACCACCTCCTTTCGGATATACGTCGGTGAACCAAACACCCTGTATATAGTACTGTTTCATGAAATTGCAGCGTCTTCCAACAATAAAAGTGCAACTAGTAGCAGTACCCCAACAGATAAAATTAAAAAGGAACTAAGAACCTACAAAGACGAACCAATTATTAACAGAAAAGAATCGCCTTTTATCTGGTGGAAAAAGAACCAGAAAAAATTCCCTCTTCTTCAAAAAATTGCAAAAAAGTATTTATGTACTCCAGCTAGCAATGTCTACAGTGAGCGGCTATTCTCAGAGGCGGGAAACGTTTTCGAAGAAAAGAGAAACCGTCTCAAACCAGAATGCGGTGAACAATTAATTTTTTTGCACCACAATTTAAGATTGTTTAACGTTAAATAGAAAACAATATTTCTACTTTTAGTTATAGTTACCATTACCTTTATAAGAGTTCCTTTTCGTGTTTAAGCTTTGTTAAAGCATTTTTACTATTTATCGTTTATTTTTAGTTACAAGAGTTCATTTTCGTTTTCAAGCTTTTTGTAAACATGTAACAAACATACTTGTGCTTTTACACATAATAAAAATGTCTATTATCTATTTTTAGTTATAAGAGTATCTTTATAAAAGTTTGTTGTCCCTTTGAAGTTTTTTAACATTTTATAGACTTGTGTTTTTCTTTACATAATAAAAAACGTATAATACATTTAACTTGCTTCATTTTATTAATTTTTAGAGTTAATAGTGGCTTTAGTAAATAATTAATATCCGGCCGGATACAAGCTAAAATCTGGCCTTACCGGATATCCGGCAAAAGCGGCCAGATAGCCGGATAACCGAATAACCGGATACTATCCGTGACAACCCTAGTAAATATATTTGCAAGTTGTTTTCAATGTGCCAGGCTTATCCTATGTTAGTAGTTAACTGTTTTTTTTCTTCAGCCATTATGAACCAAGCACGAAAAGATCAACCGTCTACTTCAGCTGCAGGATCTCAATTGATACTTCCAAAATTTGTTGAAAAATTGAAAGTCTGGGACGTAAATTCTTTATCAGCCAAACAATACCATTATTTAATTGGAGAAATGATTGCGTTGGACAATCAGCCGCTTAGTGTTGTAAATGATGTTGGTTTCAAACGGATTCTAGAGAAAGCTTTACCTCGGTACAATATACCATCTGGCAATTTTTACTTCCTTTTACGATAAAGGAAGTATTGGATTCACCCCAAAAATTCGAAATTGAGTTTTCTACAGATCTTCACGTTTTAGAGTCCCCTGATCCCAAAAAACATATTTTTTTTCATTGGTCTGTGTGTCTGTCTGTCTGTCTGTCTGTGAACAGAATATCTCAAAAACGAAAAGAGGTATGGCGTTGAAACTTCATATATAAGTTTTGTGTACTATGTAGATAAGACAGCAAGCTTTTGAAGAAAATCGCATAACCGGAAGTAGGTGTTTACTCTTGTGATTTTTCAGTTTTTTTCGATTTTTTCAAAAACGGCTCTAACGATTTTTTTCAAACTTCACATTTTTATTACATTTTTAATGTGCATTGACGTGAGATAGGTGATTTTCCAGTTGAATACTTCTAAAGTGGGTTTCTTTTGTTTTTTTTTCTATTTTTTTTATTAACTCCTATTTTAAATAGAACACCCGGTATATTATTACATTTTTGAATTCTGCTTAAGATTTTAGAGAAAATTTGTCTCTTCAACTAACGCTCTATTTTGTACCGTTTTTGTAGAATTCGTAATTTTTGATAATTTTTGACAAATGCCTAAAAATTAAAAATTAAATTTTTGACTAATTATAAGATCACTGTAAAAGGAAGTTGTGTGAGTGTATCACACCAGATTTTTTTCGTGAAACAATTGTTCCGGATATCTACAAAAGATGTAAAATAAAGTTGCAAGAGAAGATAAACCAAATGACAGGAAAACTGAGTATCGCATCAGATATTTGGACATGCGCTCACAACAATAAAGCTTTTATATCTCTAACAGCTCATTGGCTGGACGATGCCACCCAGAGATGCTCATTTGTTCTGGCTTGTAAACATTTTCCAAGGGCTCATACAGGTGATGCTATTGCTAACACCTTTTCCGAACTGTTAAAAGACTGGAACGTTAAGATAGAGCAGATACATCTAATAATAACAGATAATGCTGCAAATATGAAAAAAGGAGTTCAAGCCAACCTAAATTGTGAAGGGTGTTTCGTTCATACGCTTCAGTTAGTGATTAAAGATTCTCTAGGTAGTCAGCGTGCTGTTAATGACGTGTTAGGAAAAGCCAGAAGAATAGTAACGCATTTCAACCACTCTGCGTCGGCATGTCACAAATTTGACGAGATACAAACTGGAATTAAGATGCCCCCGAAGAAGTTAATTCAGGACATTGCTACTAGATAGAACTAGCAATATTTAATGTTAGAGCGTTTACTCGAGCTAAAATCCGCTATTAATTTGTATATTGTGGATTGTCCTGACTTAACGGAACTAAACTACTACCAATGGGAACTAAATTTGCTTCAGCCTTTCCTAGAAATTACTCAAATTGTAAGCCATTCCGACTGTTGTATTTCGGAAGTAATTCCATTCGTTTCAAGTCTAAAAGCATATCTAAGTTCTGGCCGTAGCAGTTTTGCCGGAGCCAGAACATTGAATGAAGAGCTGAAAAATAATTTAGCACGACGTTTCACTGATATGTTTTCCAAGAATCATCATCTTTTTGCGACATATCTTGACCCGCGCTTTAAAAACCGATTTTTCAAAGATGATCAACATAAATCTCTTATCGCACAACTAAAAGTACATGAAGTAGTAGTATCAATGGAAACAGCACAACATACAACCCAAACTGATATTATGGATAGCGATATGAGCATTATCTATGATCACGAAAATGAGGATAATATACCCTTAGCAGCATTAAACAAAAGGATGCGCACATCAGATACAACAAGTGCACATCAATTATTTTGGGAACAGTATGATGAATTCGTTGAACTTCCTTCCAGTTCAAGTACTTCTCAACCACATCAACTCGATCATGAAATCAGCTCCTACGAAGCCTTACCTGTGATTGATAGACGTGATAGTCCTTTTGCATGGTGGGCTTCTAAGAAAAAAATTTACCCTCGCCTATATAAACTGGTGGAAATATACTTATCTGCACCTGCAGGTAGCGTGGCAAGCGAACAATTGTTTTCGGAGGCGGGAAATGTATATGAAGCCACCGGGAATAGGCTTACACCGGAAAGAGCTGAAAGCCTAATATTTTTGCATAATAATTTGCAAAAATTTAATTTTGAATATTAGATTGTAGTTATTATTTATTTTATACTCCACATTGTCTTTTTACATTATATTGTCAATTTTTATAATAAATATTAAAATATTAAAAATTAAATTATTGAAAGGAAATTAATTTTTGCCGATATATCAGTAATAAAGAAGGCCGAATGACCGATACCGATATATTCCTAATTCGGCCGATATGGCTGATATGCCGATATCGATTATCGGTATCGGTGCATCCCTAATAAATGACAAAAATGACATATAAATGACCGTCACATGCCACATTAAAAAATGACAGTCATTTTACAACTCTACTTAGACCCAATCTTATTTTCTATTTTCATTAATGATGTTAGTTTGTTTTAATTCAAAATGTCTCCTTTTTGCGGATGATTTAAAATTGTTTAGAAAAATAGAAACGCTGGCGGACAGTATTATTTTGCAAAATGATTTGAACAATCTTATACGTTGGTGCACAAAAAATTATATGCATTTAAATACTGCTAAAGGTAAACATTAGATTTAGGAGAAAACGAAATGATACTCTATTTCATCACTATATTGAACATGAATCGCTTCAAAATGTATCTATTATTCGTGATATTGGTGTTCTATTAGATACTTCACTAATATTTATTAATCACATTGATTTTGTTGTTAGTAAAGCTATGCGAATGTCTGAATTTATTAAGAGAGTGACATCAAATTTTAGCGATATTATAGATGTCTTACTAAACTGTATGTTTCCCTGGTAAGATCTGTATTGGACTATAATTGCATTAGTTGGGTTCCTACATACAATGTGCACAGTAATAGAATTGAACGAGTACAGTGTACAATAAATTGTTAAAACACTATGCTTTTAACAGCCAGTCTTATAAAGGCTGCTAATCTGACGTTAACTTTAATTCGCTGTTAAAATAAACAAACGCGCATCAATTTTTTTTACTAATGAATGAAATGTCATAAGCACTAACGCACTTTTGTTTGTTTTAACAGCAAATTAAAGTTAACGTCAGATTAATGGTCTTTATAAGTCTAATATAAAATACGAGAACTTAAGTTATAAACAATTACTAGCATATTTTGGATTCTACACTATGTACAGTCGTGTGCAAATAAATCTGGGACAGTGTTTTTTTCACATGCAGATTCAGTTAAGAATTGAAGAATATCTCCATGGATTTCCTGCTATCAGAAAGAGTTACATTAAACTTTAACAGATACTGAAACCCGTAACTCTCTCTGATAAGAGGAAATCCATGGAAATATTCTTCAAATTCTTAACTGAATCTGCATATGAAAAAAACACTGTCCCAGATTTATTTGCACACGACTGTACATTACACGTAATTATTTTAAATTGTGTTTTGAGTTTAAAATATTAAATAGCTGTATATCATGTCCAGAAATACTATCTTCATTTAATCTGCGTATTCCTTCTTTTAAAGCACGTTTCAATTCTTGAATGCTGCAAGATTATCACCGCGCAAATTATGGTAGCAACAATTCCTTACAACGTATTGTAAATATTGTTAATTATTTACGGAATTTAGATATTACTGGAATTTCTTTTTCTAGCTTTAGTAATAGCGTAAAGTCATTGTTGGAAATGTGACTTCTCATTTACTGTAAACGGTATTATTCGTTAAATAAAGTATTATTAAAGTATTATTATCGAATCAGGGGCAAGTTGATCATTGTACCGCCAGATGCCACCGCATAAAGCACCAGCTTCGACACCGCAAGGTAAATGAGGTTACAGATAATACATAATACATACATATATAGTACAATTATTATAGGACAGTCAAAATAGTGTAAAAATACCATTGACCTGGGAAAAATTGCAACACAAATGATTTTTTTTGCATTATACTGTGAAAAGTGTGTATTTTAACATACTCAAAATCCCCATTAATCCCGGCCCGGGAAATCAGTCAAAATCCAAGATGGCGGCTGAATTTTCTGATTTTTGCCTTTTTTTCTCTATTTTGCTGCATTTATTTTGCCATAAAAAAGATAATATGCACATAAAATAGGTACTTATTATATACTGAAGCATGCCATTTACATCATACCTTTGAATTACTTTCATACGTATCGTTATACATTGTCCGCCAAAACATCGGCATAATATAGAAACAAAATTTATTTTTGATTTTTCAAAAAAACTTTTTACGTCAATAATTTGTGCTTCTCTAAAAACCTATTTAGCCTGTACCATATATACCGAGTGATTTTTACTTATCGAGAAAATGGAGTTTTTCAAAATTGTCCAAATCCAAAAATGCCCTTTTTCGTAAATTAAATAAAATTTCAATGAGATTTTTTTAAAGTGTGTTATTTTTAGCTAACTGAGCAATCCCAAGGCCAGAAAATACCTATTTTTTTAACTTTAGCTAAAAATTCATTTTTAAATTTTTTAAATATTTTCAAAATTTCACATTTCTACCAAGACTTAATATTAAAATTCATTTTTTTTATGTGAAGACATTAAATATTTATAATTGGAAAACATCATGTAAAATGTTATTTACTTCTTTAGAATTGCGCGAAGCTAGAGGAAAAACGTCGTGGCAAATTGAAACGTGGTGTTCTGTATCACCAGGATAATGCACCGAGCCACACTTCTTGCGTTGCTATGGCTGCCATAGCCAATGCAGGCTTTGAACTACTTGAACATCAGCCATATTCTCCAAATCTCGCCCCTAGCGATTACAGAGGGAATAGCTTCGGGGGAAGAAATTTTCATGCAATAATGAAGTAACAGATGATGTAAATCAGTGGTTTGCAGAGATTGGAGAATCCTTCTTCCAGGAAGCCGTTACAACGCTGGAGCATCGGTGGGATAAATGCATTAGGCTTAAAGGAGATTACGTAGAAAAATAAGGTGATATAAATTTCAATTTTGTAACCGGAAGTTGGTCGGGGAAGGAGCATAGGGATCACCTCTCGTACATTGAAATTACGTTTTCTTGTTCTTGTAAGTCTGATGTGTAATAAAAGTTCATGTGATGTGTAATACACAATATATGTAATCATTTTATTTATATAAGAACTGCCTGTATATTAATGACAAATAGCAAATTCAGCTGTCATCTACGATTTTGACTGATTTCCTGGGCCGGGATTAATGAGGATTTTGAGTTGATGTCAATGGCATGCTTCAGTACGTAATAAGTACCTATTTTCAGTGCACACTCTTTTTTACGGCAATAAATGCAGCAAAATAAGAGAAAAAAAAGGCAAAAATCGGAAAATTCAGCCGCCATCTTGAATTTTGACTGATTTCCCGGGCCGGTATTAATGGGAATTTTGAGTTGATGTAAATGGCATGCTTCAGTACATAATAAGTACCTATTTTCAGTGCGCACTATCTTTTTTACGGCAATAAATGCAGCAAAATAGAGAAAAAAAAGGCAAAAATCGGAATATTCAGCCGCCATCCTGGATTTTGACTGATTTCCCGGGCCAGGATTAATGGGGATTTTGAGTTGATGTAAATGGCATGCTTCAGTACATAATAAGTACCTATTTTCAGTGCGCACTATCTTTTTTACGGCAATAAATGCAGCAAAATAGAGAAAAAAAAGGCAAAAATCTGAAAATTCAGCCGCCATCTTGAATTTTGACTGATTTCCCGGGCCGGTATTAATGGGAATTTTGAGTTGATGTAAATGGCATGCTTCAGTACATAATAAGTACCTATTTTCAGTGCGCACTATCTTTTTTACGGCAATAAATGCAGCAAAATAGAGAAAAAAAGGCAAAAATCTGAATATTCAACCGCCATCTTGGATTTTGAGTGATTTCCCGGGCCGGGATTAATGGGGATTTTGAGTTGATGTAAATGGCATGCTTCAGTACATAATAAGTACTTATTTTCAGTGCGCACTATCTGTTTTACGGCACTAAATGCAGCAAAATAGAGAAAAAAAAGGCAAAAATAGGAAAATTCAGCGGCCATCTTGGATTTTGACTGATTTCCCGGGCCGGGATTAATGGGGATTTTGAGTTGATGTAAATGGCATGCTTCAGTACATAATAAGTACCTATTTTCAGTGCGCACTATCTTTTTTACGGCAATAAATGCAGCAAAATAGAGAAAAAAAGGCAAAAATCGGAAAATTCAGCCGCCATCTTGGATTTTGACTGACTTCCCGGGCCGGGATTAATGGGGATTTTGAGTATGTTAAAATACACACTTTTCACAGTATAATGCAAAAAAAATCATTTGTGTTGGAATTTTTCCCAGGTCAAAATTTATTTTGACTGTACTATTAAACCAATTTTTAACTTTAATTTGTTAACCTTTCTCTATTTGTCGATCAATATGATTTTATTTTGAATAAAACAAATAATGACTTTTCGTTTAACACATTTTTATTTATTTTAGATGTAAAAATATTTCCCGCTTCTGAATGTAAGGGATGCATTGCACCCGAACTCGCAAAATCTACTATTGCGCTCGACAGAGGGTTAAAATCGTTTTTGATCAAATACTGTAAGCAGGATATACCTGATTAAAAGTACCTTATAAAAAAACTATGTGAATTCTGTCTTTGTAGATACAATAGGCGAGATACGACAACAAATAGAAAATAATTACATATTTCTATTTTATAGCGGATGAAACAACGGATAGTTGTGGTCGTTATATCGTGAATTTATTGATAGGTGTTTTGCATCCTGATTATAAGAGTAAATCATTTTTTATAAGTTCCAAACAACTTCAAAAAACGAACCATTTAACCATATGTAGGTTTATTCGGGAGGAATTAGCAAATTTTTTTTACCTGAAGCAGTTTCTTCCCGAAAAGTTTTATTAATGTTGTCTGACGCTGCTCGATAAAGCAAGTCAAAATTTATAAATACTTTATAAAAACTTAATTCACAAGACTTGCTTAGCACATAGATTAAATAATGGAGTAGCAGAGATTAGATCTCAGTTCCCATTAGTAAAACGTTTAACAATGTAAAAGAAGTATTTATTAAGGCACCCCTTAGAATTCAGGTATACAAAGAAAAGCTTCCAAATACTCCCCTTCCCCCTCAGCCAGTAATAACTAGGTGGGGTACATGGCTACAGGTAAAACCATTGAAGAAAAAACTCAATAGTTTTACAAAATAACGAAGCTTATAAATTATTTCTGGAGAATCAGTAGAATTGGAACATTGTGTTTGTGTTGAAAAACGCTCCAATTACATCTGTTGATGTCGAACGGAACTTTTCAACTTATAATTTATTTTTTTTCACGTCTGGGAGCAAAACACGGTTTCTGCGATACCAAAATCGTGAGAGAAATAATGAATTACTCCCTAGAGAAGAGAAATTTCCCTAAGGAGTTTTCATTATGATTCAGCAACAACTGTGTCAAAACTAACGCAAAACCTAACCTGCTAACCTCGAATTTGAAATAATTGTGAACTCTTGTTATAATGACTTACAGTGCCACCAACTTTAAAATTTACCATAGGCTAATTTTAAAATAATTCTAACTAAAATCATAGGAAATATAACTAAAATGTCAATAAGTAACGTTTAAAAAAAAACAGGTTTTCGCATCCTCGAGATGGCGGGTGGTGTACTTGACGTGAATGAATGTGCTCCGCTAAAATCGTGTAAAAGGTGCAACAAAGTGCCACAAAACTACTTAAAATGTGTAGTGTTGTAACGTTTGCCTGCAGATCAAATTTGTATTTCCGAATATTAATATAATATTTAAATTTGATCCTTGTCCGACCTCACGTTATTGTAATTTTCATGTCAATGCACGAGGCGATAAGCAGAGCGCAGTGACCGACGTCACGTTCGGTGACATCCAGTAAGTACAAAAGTGCGTCGCGCGCTGTTTCTCCCCACTTTTAGAAGCGTTCGAAGTCGCATAAAACGAACGGCGGAGCTCATTCTGAGTCAAAGAGACACAGAGATCCGAATTTACTTCCCCAGCGAAGACTTCCATCCCAGTTCCGGTTCCCAGTTCCACCTGGCCGACCGCCGAGATAAGAACGCCGGTTATCAGCTCCAGCCGTCTACACGTGTTTATTGTAATTTCTTGTTAATAATGAATGTTGAAATATCTAAGTGTATCACAGCTAAACAGATTAAATTGTTTAATTGTATCCCGATGGTGTTTTTGTATGTTAAACTATCATATATCTGAGGAACCAAAATGATCTCCGACTGTTTAATAGTTACCCGACGAGCGTAGAGTTTAACATCCCTTACAAGAAGGGACGGGTGTTACAGTGTGCTCTTCCGTTTTTCATCCCAGCTGTGCTAAACACGGTAAAAATGTGCAGATAATTGACGAAAAGCAGTTAAATTGCTGTTTAACGGCCAAAGAGGACAGCGAGGCAAACCCGGACAACGCTATATATCTATTAGAAATAAAATACCTGAAGGAATTATTAATACAAAGAGATAGAATTATATCAAATCAACAGGTGACTATTGAATCTCTGGCAAATCAAATATCGTTAATCAACCATATTCGGGAAAATACTACTGTATATTCACGAGGGACAACAGATCAACGTCATTCAGTCGCGGAGGTTTTATCACCGAGAGCAGGTACTGACGCGGCCCAGCTTACAGATTGGTCAAAATCACAAGAAATACAATCTTTTATTAGAAGTGGTAATAAAAATTCTTCGAGAAATGCTAATAAAAAGAAAATTGTAAATAAGCAAATCAATGCTGCCGTTGAAGAAGCAATCCAGCTTCAAAAAATGTCCGAGATAATTAACCTGGAGACTGATTCACCCCCAGCCGGAGGAGAAAAAGACCCTATTAAAACAACCAACACTGAAAACGTAAACGTGGTTCGTAAAAATAGCAATAAAATTGTCGGCATTAAGCAAGCATGTGATTTCGTTTTTGAAGATAGAAAAAAGTGGCTATTTGTCAGCAAATATAAAACATCATATACGAAACCAAATCTGGAAACATTTCTGGATTCAGAATTACCGAATAACGACTTTATAATTGAACAAATTCCCACTAATGGATTATTTAATTCTTTTAAACTAGGAGTTGACGAAGAAATATACCATAACATCATGAAACCTGAACATTGGCCTACAGGAATAGAAGTTTCGCCCTATATTTTTCGGAAGAGAAACCCTAAATTCAAAAGATACAGAACATCATTTAATAGGACAGCTATAAGGAATTAACTTTAATACGACAACCAATGCCAACAATTTAAACGACGCTGCAGCAGAAATCGCCACAGAGAAACCCCAAAAGCGGCACCAAAGAGCCAGGAAATGATTCTACTAAACTTCGAATTCTTAATGTAAACATTCGAAGTATTAGATAAAAAATTGAGATGTTTGAGGTGTTTGTGCATACACTAAAATACCCAGAAGTGGTGTGCCTAACAGAAACATGGTTATCACCACAAGAGGCGCAAATGCTCAAAATTAATGGATACAAAATGGCCAGTTTTTTTGCAGAAAATCGCGTGGTGGTGGTGTCGCGATATTGGTGAGGGAAAATTTACATTACACGGAACAAATTCTTAACATATCAAATGAACAACAACCGCTATTCGAAGCAGCGATGATAAATTTACACTTTGATAATTCAGGGTAATTGTTTACAAAGCCCCGAAGCGCCAAAAACGCTTGGTTTTGAGGTTTTATGGGGTGTGACTATGTTTTCGGACTTCATGAATTCAATTCCAATGTCAGAAGGGTCGAAAAACTAACGGTTATACAACAACAAAAAATGTCGCATTTTGAGGTTAACAAAAATTTAAAAACACTTACTTGCAGAGCTTTATAGAGTTTTGCTTATTATTTCGAGCCTAGGCAATTCATTTTTGGCGATGAAATGGTTAAAAAGCCAACAGTTTTCCCACAAACAAAGAAGATTTTATTTCCCACCTTTGAACCGCTTGTCAAAATGCAGAACGCAGTTGTAAATCACAAAGCAACCACACAAAGCATTAGTGGTTGCTTTGTGTTGTAAATTCTTGGCGGCCGTAACCATGACAACGAAGTAAATAATGTTTGATTACAAACAAATAGATCTTTCAATTGTCATTGCATTTGTGTAATTGCGATAAAATGGTTGCGTGTGCTTCTTGCAATGTCACTATTCGTAGTTTTTTGGCAATTTCTGCAAGCAGAAGAAATTTTGTGGATTTTCTGGTGGATCATGGATTAGTCGGGAGAGAACGACGCTGCTCCAGGTGCGATGGGGTTGCATCGCTGAATATAAATTCCTTGACCTACAACTGTCGCAAGATACGTTACGAGGATCGTTCTGCCCAGAAGAAAAAACGGCGTAAATTACAATGCTCGTTTACAAAATCTGCCAGAGCTGGAACTTTCTTTTGGAATAGCAAATTGTCGCTGGAAGATATCGGCTATTTCTGCGTCCTTTGGTGTTTGGTCCGTTACCCACGACAAGAATTCATAAAACGAGAACTACAATGGTCTTGGGCAACAAACAACTCCCGGAAGATTGGTGGTCCCGGAACAGTCATCGAGATCGACGAGGCCAAGTTTGGGAAAAGAAAATTCAACAGAGGTAGGCGAATTGAGGGTCAGTGGGTCTTTGGGGGATTCGAACGCGGCAGTAAGCGGGTATTTCTGGTACCGATTCCACAGAGAGATTCTGATACCCTCCTAGAGGTTATCAAAGAATGGATCCTGCCTGGCACTACTATAGTGTCTGATTGCTGAAAAGCATATAACACGTTGGGTCAGGAAGGTTTTACTCATCTCCGTGTGACTCATTCCCTGGAATACGTGAATACTGACGACCGCACAGTTCACACCCAGAACATTGAACGGACGTGGAGGGATGTTCGAGGTGGAATCCCCCGTTATGGCCAATCTGCTCCTCATTTTGTCGGTTATCTGGCGGAATTTCTTTTCAAACGAACCTTAGAAGAGGTGGGTTACCACTTCTTCAAAGAAGCGGCCTCACTCTATCCACCCGAATATCCATAATATTTCTTCTTTATAAAAACGGCCCTTTTCAGGGCCAACAATTTCATTACGAAAAAGAATTTCCAGCAGACGTAGCTAGTAACGCTGTTGCCTTCTGCGTCTTTTTATCGTATTATTATTGGTTTATATCATCCTTGCGTAGATACTAAGCTAACAAGGGGAGCGGTTGGCAAGGGGGCGGCTGTCAAGGGGCGGCTGTCGAGGGGGCGATCCTCTGGTGACGCGATCCTCTGGTGACACGATCCTCTGGGTAGGTTAGGTTAGGTTAGGTTAGGTTAGGTTAGGTTCGTCGTAATCGACAACAAATTAATATTCGGACCACATGTAAGGATGGTAACACAGAAGGCGGAAAAGAGCATAGCGGCACTATCAAAGCTATTGCCAAATATTGGAGGCCCCAGCAATATGAAGCGCAGAATTCTTTACGGGGTTACACAGTCAGTATTACTATATGGAGCCCCAGTGTGGACTAGCGCCCTTAGAATAAGGAGACATGAAGAGGCAATGGTAAAAGTCCAAAGAAGAGCATTACTTAGAGTGGGAAGCGCCTACAGAACGGTGTCAGCAATTGCCATCCAGGTAATCACAGGAATTCCTCCTATAACACTGTTGGCTGAGGAAAGAACGAGACTATACCGAAGGCAAGATGGAAACGCGAGAGAAACTAAGATAATTGAAAGAAACCACACAATTGCAAAATGGCAAGAGGAATGGGATAAGCCAGGAGAAAAAAGCCTCTGGACTAAAAGGTTAATTAAAAACATAAAAAACTTGGTTGAATGCAAATATAGAGAAACCGATTACTTCTTAACACAATTCTTGTCGGGTCATGGAACATTCAGGAGCTTCACAAACAGAATTAAAAAGACGCAAGACAGCAGATGTATATACTGTGGTCAGGAGGACTCGGCGGAACACACAATCTTTGTGTGTGACCGCTGGATAGTATACAGGGAGCAGCTGCAAACGACAATTGATAGAGCAGTAGATGCCGACAACGTGGTTGAAACAATGTTGAGCGACAAAGACCACTGGAAAGCAATACACCGGTATATCAAAAAAGTTCTGGCTCTGAAAGAACAGGAAGAAAGTATGAGAGAAACGCAGGACAGAGGAGATTAAACCGAAAAGAACGATTATAAGTCAACCTGGGCACTGAAGAATGCGCAAGCGATACCAGTGCCTACGAGGCGAAGAGGCAGGGGTTTTTAGTCAGTGAGAATCCGACACTATGAATGTACGGGCATTCATGTCTAGTAAGATTTTCCCCTGCCAAACCAAAAAAAAAAAAGTTAGGTTAGGTAAGGTTATCTTAGGTTAGGTTAGGTTAGGTACGGGCATTCATGTCTAGTAAGATTTTCCCCTGCCAAATCAAAAAAAAAAAAAAAGTTAGGTTAGGTAAGGTTAGCTTAGGTTAGGTTAGGTTAGGTACGGGCATTCATGTCTAGTAAGATTTTCCCCTGCCAAACCAAAAAAAAAAAGTTAGGTTAGGTGAGGTTAGCTTAGGTTAGGTTAGGTTAGGTACGGGCATTCATGTCTAGTAAGATTTTCCCCTGCCAAACAAAAAAAACAAAAAAGTTAGGTTAGGTAAGGTTAGCTTAGGTTAGGTTAGGTTAGGTACGGGCATTCATGTCTAGTAAGATTTTCCCCTGCCAAACCAAAAAAAAAGTTAGGTTAGGTAAGGTTAGCTTAGGTTAGGTTAGGTTAGGTACGGGCATTCATGTCTAGTAAGATTTTCCCCTGCCAAACCAAAAAAAAAAAAGTTAGGTTAGGTAAGGTTAGCTTAGGTTAGGTTAGGTTAGGTACGGGCATTCATGTCTAGTAAGATTTTCCCCTGCCAAACCCAAAAAAAAAAAGTTAGGTTAGGTAAGGTTAGCTTAGGTTAGGTTAGGTTAGGTTAGGTTGTGCACGTCGGACGTATTACTAGCCACTGCCTTTTTTTGATAAATAATTATATGGGTTAATCTTGTATTGTAGGACGCCACCGATGAACTACTGTTCCTAGAGTCAGTAATTTTGGAGGGAGGCGCGAACAGCTGATCGTTTAGATTAAAAGTACCTTAAAACGTTGCCAGAGCTTTATTGTTTGGCTTCAACAGCGTTTGGCGCCAAATTATTTTTAGTTTGCTTTTAATCGTGAACAATCGTTAAACAAACGACATATCTACCTAACAGCCTTCACACCGAAGGAAATTATGTATTAATCCCAGCTTCGCCAACCGTTCAATACATTTTAGTTTGACCCTAACCGCAACACCTTCAAGAATCACGAATATGGTTTAGTGTCAAAATGTTACCATCATTCACAAAACAGTTGGAGCTAGAACACCTCTATACGACATTGATGTTAGGACCACGATAAACATGCAAACTAAAACGAATTAGGCCCGAAATTGCTCTAGAAGTAAACAAACAAAGGTCTGGCCACAGTGTAAGGTATTTGACATGTTAGCGGTCCTTCCCTCCAAGATTACTGACTCTAGGAACAGTAATTCATCGGTGGCGTCGTACAATACAAGCGTACGAAGCGGGTTTCTATTTAAATGATTTTTAAATAAACAAGGTAGGTATCTATCTACTTTATAGGTAATCTGTGGGTAAGAGCAGTGTATTTAGTTACATATAGGTTGGTAGTACTTGCAGATGACGCATTTCGATATTGTTATTAGTAGAGAAGTGATGGAAGTGAGGTTAAGGAGTGATTTTTGGAAAAACGGCAAGTTTTTCGTATCTTCCGACATCAGAAATAGATTTCTGAGGTCCAAAAACATAAATTTACATCAACACGTTTTGAAAAAAGTGATTTTTTAGCGCTTCGGGGCTTTGTAAACTGTTACCCAAAAATATATGCTTGCATGCTAATCAACTCAATGATTATTTTATCAAAACGCCTGATAATAATTCGAAATTTGCCGCTACCTCAAGCTAGTATTGCTGATTTTTTTGAATCTGATGTGGAGTATCCGTCTTTCAAATTTAAAAATGTAAGTTTTAACGACATTCGCGATGCCATTAATAAGCTAAATAATAAACGATCCGAAGATCATTTTGGCATGTCAGCAGTATTAGTAAAACAGATGAAGGATGTGATTCTTATACCCCTCACTAAACTCATTAATGAGTGCATTATAAAAGGTATCTATCCGAATGTATTAAAAATTTGCAAGGTCATACCTATCCATAATAGTCCAGGCAAATTTGAACGGATATTGGGGTTTGCATGAAGTAATTCCGGACATTTTTTAAATTATTCTAATAGATAGCTCTATTGATGTAGAATACACATATAAAAATCCCAAAAAATCCCACTTGAGCTAAAGCCCCTATTTTGAAAAATGTCCACCAACGCTCTATTTTTTGAAATCCAAATATCTCAGTAACCGCTGACCCAATTTTGGATTTCTTTTTTTCGTTATGTATAGTCAAATTTATACCCATTCGGAGTCACGTGATAATCTAGTAATTTTACGTATGTCGATTCTTAAAAATGCAATTTTAGGGAAATAAATGACATTCCGTTTTGTAGGTTATCCTGACATATGCCAATTTCTAAAACAAGGTTGCTACGGGTTTATTCTCTTATATGAAATCAAACTGAATTTACAGGTTAAAGAAAACATAACATGTCGTAAAATGTAAATATAATAAAGATATGTCAGCTGCTACATTAAAAACCTGCTGAGTATAGCAAATTTTAAGTCAATTTCTGTGCATGCATATTCTGTTATAGAACATTGCCATTTGAAGCCTATTTCCTTGCACAATCTATTTAGGGAAGAAACTGAATGTGAAAAATCTCCAGATGCTTCAACCAAGCATTTTTTAGATTTTTTATGGTTACAAATTCTTTAGCTACATACATTTTATATACAGTGTCTTGACTGCTTCGTCGACTTCCGTTTTTGCATTCTTCACTTTCTGGCTCATATTTTCGGTAAATTGTGCTCTCCGAGATATTTAACGCAAGAGAAGCACGGCGAACAGCGTTGGAGGGTGAAACTGTTGATTTACTATTATTAATATTGTACTCTTCATAAAAAAAAACGCATAATATTCAAATTAATTGTTGTGACTGCTCGTTATACCGCATGTCCGATGGTTTCTTTTAATTTCCAGTTTTCGGCTCAACAATTTTAGGTTTTATTACCCTTATCTCAATAACTTACACGAAAAATATAATCTGACAGATTAGAAACGTCAAATTTTTAAAATTAATTTTATGAATCGACATGCCTTTTTTTCAAATTTCTTCCATTTCATCTATTTTACTAAAGATGAACAGAGACAGACAAAAGTCACGTGACTCCGAATGGGTATAATTTTGACTATACTCTACTTTCACTTATAATACCATGAGTAGTAAAAGTTATGTCGACTATTTTTGCGGTGGTGTCACGAATGTCCATTGCGCTTTGGTATGATTAGGACGAGTGCGCTAGCACGAGTCCTAATCCCAAGCGCAATGGACATGAGTAGTGATACCACCGCAAAAATAATCTACTTAACTTTGACTAAGAATGGTATTCGAGGGACTATTTAATGAACCAAACTACTTTTTCAAATTAGTTTTCAGTAAATCTAGCAACAAACTACGCAATTTCTATAGTAACAGGACACTAATATTGACTTTTTCTAATAAAAATCGCATTTGTTAAAAATAGTCACTTGAATACCTTCTAGGAAGATATATCCGCTGATATTTTTTTGATTGGTCAAGAAACGTCAGGATTCTGGATTGTTATTGGTCACTTTTTGACAGATGACAGGTGAATTGAATAGTCAGTACTATAAAAAGTGTTATTACGTCATTAACAAAAAATTCATAAATAATCCCAGAAAAAAATACTCAATAATTTTTAATATAATTTTGTAAGTGTAACCTGTGCTGACTGCATGTAATATTTATTAAAAATGAAAATACTAGAAAATATTTCAAATAAAAGTTTTAGATTATATAATTAGCTTTCACTTGCTTTTTTCTCACCAGTAGCGCGAATGGCACCCCGACTTTACGTCTGACCCCCGTCCTCCGCCCACGTTTAGTTCTGCCACCCTGACTTTACGACTGACTTCCGTCCTTCGCCCACATTTAGTTCTTGCAAAATAGTCGTCTTGCAAAATAGTCGTATCCTGTATCCCGTATTTCCAGTTTGTGCGTAATCATTGAAGGATTACACTAAAATGGTCGTGTTACATATTTGTGTATTTTGTAAAAAAACTTTAAGTGACGGTAAAGTAGTTAGTGTAGGAGCAAAAGGATTGCAGTCGATTATACTTGCGAGTAAAAATAAATGTGACCAGATTTTCGAAGAATTAATAAACGTGACGAGCATTAAGGTTCATGTAACGTGTAGAAAAAATTATACCCGTGAAGAGTATGTAAGAAAAACTGTAGAAAAATCTGCAAATAACATCTCGAACGAACAAACATTGAGATCTTCGTCAAAATCTTTTGATTTTAAAAATAATTGTTTAGTCTGTGGAGAAACTATTTGCATCGAAAAAGAAAAAAAGAAGCCAAAGCAATACAGGCAAGACATTCGAAATGTTACGGAACTCCATATGAAGGAAAAACTTGTGGAGATTTGCAAAAACAGATGTGACGACGTAGGAAGGCAAATATTAATTCGTGTAAGCAACATTATTGATTTAGTAGCTGCCGAAGGTAAATATCATTTAAGTTGTTACAAAAATTTAATCCGCTGTACTCCCAAGTTGTTCTAAGGGGTCACAGGAAAATAGCGAAAAACAAAGCGCATTTTTAAAATTGTGGGAGTATATGGAAAATAGTGATGAGTGTCAGTTTTCTCTTCAGTATTTAATTGAACAATTTGAAGTATTTTGTAACACCAAAGAGACTTACGTCCCCCGTTGGTTAAAAGAAAAATTGCAAAGGCATTTTGGTGAGCGGATTACTATAACTACACGTCCTGGTAAAGTTACAATTATCACCATAACGGACACTTTACAAACTATTCTCACAGAAAAATTTTATACTGAAAAATGTGAGACAATTGAGCAGGAAAGATTAAAGATTGTTACAGCAGCAAGTGAAATCATAAGAGAGGATATAAAAAAGCAGATTTACAATATAGAGAAGTATCCCAATTTTACTGAAAATATGCAGGAGGATTGCCTGCAGCTTATTCCCGAAACATTGAAGGTATTTACAGACAATCTTCTAAGAACTTCTCAAAATGAAAACTTAAAGAGGAAGTCTATAAGCATTTCTCATGCTATTTTGTCGGAAATTCGGCCAAATTCTTTTCTATCACCTTTGCAAATTGCTCTGTCTGTTTTCTTACATAGAAGATTTGGATCAAAGCTTTTGGTTCAAATAATTGAAAAATTAGGAGTTGCAGTGAGTTATGCAAATACGCTTTTGTACGAGTCATCTGTCGTGGCCGCTGGGAGACCACATATAAAGAAAGATGTATTTTATCAGTATGTATTTGATAATGCTGATCATAATGTTAGGACTTTAGATGGGTCTGGCACTTTTCATGCAATGGGTGGAATTCAATGCTTCACACCTTATTATAATTATAATTGTAAGAGAGACATACCGAAATTGAAAAAGCAGTTAACTGCTCAAGAAATAGGTTCTTTCGGACAGATACCAGTTCAAACTTACAAAAAATGTAAATCCGGATTAGACAAGATTGAAGTAGCTGATTTATTTTTAGACGGTACAGACTTCAATGAATCTAATGTTGAATCTTTAAAACTTGACTTACTCTGGGTTTCTGGTTACTGGATAGGTAACGGTTCTACTCCAAATTGGAATGGCTTTATGTCGTTGCTTCTAGATGGAACAAGACAGTATGATAACAGTAAAATTGTAGCGGTACCCTTTATTAACGCAAATCCCAGCGATCCATCTACAATATATTCAGCTCTAGAATTTGCTTTGTCAGAAACCAGAAGAACTCATCAAAGAAGTTGTATAATAACTTTTGACCAACCGTTGTTTCAAAAGGCGTCAGAAATAGTATATGCAAAGGATTTGCCGATTATTTTAAGGTTAGGTGGGTTTCATTTGCTCATGTCTTTTATGGGTGCCGCAGGTTTTATAATGACCGGATCAGGACTCGAAGACTTATGGTCAGAAATTTACGCTAGAGTAACTGTTGGTCATATGATAGCAGGTCATGCTTACTCAAGAGCCATCAGGGCACATTTTTTAACTCACTGGGCTTTAACTATTTTATTGTTGGATACATGTAGTAATCTTGACAAGAGAGCACTGACGAATTTACATAGGAATGCTTACCTTAAAACCATATCTTTAGAAGATATTCTAGAAATGAAAATTCTGGATAATTTACTTATGAATTTTAATAATGCCATAGACGTTTTAAAAATAAAACATAATACTTCAAAATTGTGGATACAGTACTACAAAATGGTGACTATAATGAAACTTTTTTTAAAAGCAGAACGCTACGGAGATTGGAACATGCATCTAACAGCTGTGAATATGATGTTGCCTTATTTACATGCAGCAGGTCATCTGCATTATGCAAAGTCTGCTCACTTATATGTGCAGAATATGATCAAATTAGAAGAAACAATGTCCCCATGTGATTACGAAAAGTTTTGTAACCTTGGCTATTTTACATTACGTCGCACTAACAAGATATGGTCTGGTACCTGGACTGACATGTGTATTGAACAGTACCTTATGAAATCTATGAAGACGTCGGGAGGATTAACCCATGGGAGAGGCGTAACTGAGAGTTCTACAACTAAATGGACTCTTACGATGCCATATACCGCAGAAGCATGTGATGCTATAGAGACATTTTGTGATGTTCAGTCTTGTCAATCTGGCCAACATATCGAGTTACGGGACTCTCGAATTAGCCGAGACAACAAAGATTTAAACACTATTTTACAATGGCTAGAAAATCACAATCCTTTCAGTGATCATTTTCATCAGCTTGCTTGCATATCAAGTGGGGTTGTAGCCGCTGAAAATGTAAATTGCCGCATGGCTATGTGTAGTAAGAAATTTTCGGAAATACACTTTAAAACCAAAAATAAAGTTAAGCCATTAGCATCAATAACAAAAATTGTGAAGTTGCGTGATGATACCATGCTTTTAAACTCGCACCAGTTGTTTAATAGAATAATTTGTTTGAAAAAAGCTGACCAGGATCTTAATGGCTATTTTTGTATCTAGAATGCGAAATGCTACTTTTGCGTTCAAGAATGGAAGTTATTTAATACCCATTCGAGAACGCAAAAGCATTTCGCATTCGAGATGCAAACAATGATTTTTCGAAAACTGCAATAAAACTAAGTAGTATAAGAATAAAAAAATAAATAAGGTAACTGTCAACGTTAATTGACAATTTTATATTTCATAAACAATTAATTTTTGAACCACGGCCTGCTGAATTGTTTAACAAACGTCAAAGTGATGTATAAATTTAACTCACTGCAATATCGGCACCTTCAATTTGCATGTAGTACAACATAAATTAGTCATGTTTATAATAGTTTATAATAGTTATTAGTATCTATAGAAATTTTAAATTACTTAATATAAAACTAATGTGGGTTACTTAATTAATAAAATCACAAATAAGTTCCTAAAAAATTACAAATTTTTTGACATTTCTTGTAGGTTCGAGAACGCAAAAGAGTTTTGCGTTCTAGAACATAAAAGTATTTCGCTGTTAAGTGACAAAAAAGAATCACTTTCCTTACTGAGAATTTAACGAAAATGTCAACATTTGATGACAGTTTTCGAAAAAAACTATTTTTGTTACGAATTAGCATCTTCACCGCCGTCCTTATTTTATAACGATTTAATGAGAAAAGGGAACAAAGCTAGTTTAGTGAAACTATTGAAGCCCGAAAGTTGCGACAATCCAAGCAGCATTATATATGTCATTGATGGGGGATGACTGCTACATCGTGTGATATGGCCCAAGTTATCTACATTTGAGCAAATAGCAGATTTGTACATATCTTATATTTTAAAACATTTTGGAGTGGACACTATAATTGTATTTGATGGATATAACAATATTCTTTCCACTAAAGATGAGGAGCACCGGCGCAGAAGAAATAAGAAAATTCCTGTTGAAGTTATTTTCAGCGAATCCACGGTTTTATCAGTAGGACAAGCAGATTTCCTATCTCACGAAAAATATAAGTATCAACTTATACAACTACTAAAAATACATTTTAAGAGAAAGAACATTTTAACATTTGAAGCAAGTGGAGATGCAGACACGTTAATTGTTAACACTGCCGTAATTTTAGCAAACGATGAAAGCAATAAGTCAATAACTGTGATTGAAGATACTGACTTGCTAGTCCTGTCGATTGCTGTGTGCAAGAATTTGTCAAATCTGTACTTTAAGAAGGTAGGACGAGGAGAAAATGAAGATGTAATTTTCCATATAATCAAAGTATGTGAGAGTTTGGGCCAGCCTCTTGTTAAAAATCTTCTTTTCGTACATGCCATTAGCGGATGTGACACCACTTCGTATCCTTATAAGAAAGGAAAATCAGCAGCACTAAATGTCTTAAAGAAACATAAATACATGCATGACAAATTGTTAGTGTTCAACGATTGTAATGCTGATATGGATATGTTACTGGACGTTGGTCATGAATTTATTTTACTAATGTATGGATTAGAAAGCACCCGTGACATTAATGAGGAAAGATTCAGGCTATATAATATTGGTATAGCAAGACAGACACTGAAAAAATCTTTTGATTTGGCAGTCCTCCCACCTACAAGAGATGCTCTGAACCAACATATATTACGGTATGAAAATTTGTGTAGACAAATAGAAAACTTATATTTACTAGTATGATTAATTTTAGGACGTATCTACAAATCCAGTTGTGGTTGCAAAATTCTCTATCACCAGATAAATTCGGATGGAAAGTGTGTGGTAATCACCTCTTTCCTGTGACAATGCAGCATTCTCCAGCACCATTAGAACTTTTAAATCTATTGTACTGTAGATGTAAAAATGGATGTCAAAAAAAATGTGTGTAGTTCGGAAGTTGGGCGCTGCAGCTCCATGTGTCATAATTGTCATGGAATTGATTGTAAATATGCATGTGTTATTGATGAAGACTATTTAGATATCTAATTATATAAATGTTGCAAAACCTGCGTGTAAATGTTTTTTTTCTTTAGAAAATTTAAATATAATTCGGAAACCAGCTTTATACATATTTAGTAGGGATGTCGGCGGGTACCCGGGTCGATCCGGGTAATAGTCGACCCGGGTGTAGTTTCAGGACCCGGGTACCCGAGCCCGACTAGTAAATTATGTAATTTCCAGGAAGTCAGCCTTTTTCGGAGAAGATGATAAAAACAATAGGAATAAGCGCTAGAAAAACATAACCATGCAGTAATAACAAGAATGGGATGGGGTGATCCCATACCACATAATTTTTTTGTTTCATATAAGGAAGGCAATAAATCCTCTTCACGGAAATATTCAACCCGTCAATAGTACCATTAAATTGCGTCAGTATGGGATGAAGTAACATAAACATCCTCTGTGTGATGTTGATTGATGCTGCTACCAATTTCGGACAAAAAGTCACGTACTTGAATTTGATAGCCCTTGGAAGTGTGAAAATATTTACGAATAACAGACGACTTGCAGTTTGAATTGGCGAGTAGTACTATTTCAATTTAGTTCAATTTAAAACTTGCGGCGTAAAAGAAAGAAATTGTAGCTACCTCAGATGTACACTTACATTTTTGTTATATATTTCGGGTACCCGGGGGTACCCGGGTACTGCTTTCGGGTACCCGGGTTTGATTTTAGACCGGGTACGACATCCCTAATATTTAGCAAAATTGTTTAAATTTCCGACATTTTATTATTTCTATTTATTTAGCGTTATAGTTTAATACATAGTGGAAGATACATTTCTAGTGCAGGAAGAGAGAAACAAAACAAAAAAAAATCAAATTTGAATGAAAATATGTGTTTTTACAAAAAATGATCTGGCGGCCATATTTTTCAAAATTTCGGCTTTAGCTCACATGCGATTTTTTGGGACTTTTATATTCGCATTCTATAACAAAAGAACTGTCGATTACCGTTCAACAACAAATGTCCCTAAAAACTTCATACTCAACATTAGATATGACTGGCGTCATGGAACCAAATAATTTCAGGCCGATTTCGTTAGTACCTGTGTTTTCCAAAATTTTCGAAACTGTATTAAAAAATCAGATACACGAGCACTTTGAAAATAACAAACTATTTGAAAATAATCAATATGGTTTTCGTTCGGGGAAATCTACAAACGAAGCCATAATTCATATATTAAATTTAATTATTCGTGGTCATGAAAAAGGGGAATACGTAGGAATCACGTTCTGCGACCTAAAAAAGGCATTTGAATGTGTACCACACATGAGCTTATATAATTTTGAGGAAAAGAGTTGTAATTTAATAAAAAGCTATATCAGCGAAAAGAAACAATATACCGTAAGATGGGGCTACTTTGAACAGCGGGGTAACTTTGAACAAAAAGTTCCATTTTGTTATTTCAATTTTCCTATCTATCACAGATGTTGTTACTCTATGGTATTAGCCCTATCCGATAGGGGAATATATTTTTAACGGTTGGCGACACGCACGCATTGGCGCCGACGCTAATCCTAAATGTCATATGTCAGATTATAACCTTGAAATTTTTGTGTTTTTTTAACAGTGGAATACTTTTGTTATTGCAGCGCAAAGCACAGCTGTAATCAGTGAAAAAACATTTTATTATTAACCCACATAATGTAAGTACCACATTAAAACTTTATTTGCTTCAATCCGTCTTGTAGTTTTGTTTAAATATTTTTTATTGTAATAACCTGCTCATTATAGTATCTTTAGATAGAGTCTTATTCCTTATTGTTCTGTTACAGAATCATGACACGGGTCTACAAAAAGAAACTGGGTTGTCGGAATTATAAGAACTTTGACAATGAGACACTCGATAAGGCAATTGATGCAATAAAAACGAAGAAATTGACTTTGAGAGCAGCATCAAAAGAATTTAAAATATCACTAGGAACATTAAGCAATAAAATGAAGGGAAAGCATTTACAAAAATTTGGTCATCCCACAGCACTTACTGATGTAGAAGAATTATGTATCGTTAAATATGTACAAGTTATGGCCACATGGGGCTTTCCATTGGATCAACGTGACATACGCAAGTTTGTTATGTATTATTTGGAAAAGGTAGGAAAGACTGTCAGCATATTTAAAAACAACCTGCCTTCATTCGACTGGGTGTCCAGCTTTTTGAGCAGGCACAAAAATGAAATTTCTGTTCGGACATGTCAGAATATTAAAAACTCCAAAGCTTCTGTGTCTGTAAAGGTTATAAAAGAGTACTTTGACAATTTAAAAGAAAGTACGTTAGGAATACCTGCCACCCACATTTTTAATTTCGATGAAACAAATTTATCTGACAATCCTGGGACCAAAAAATGCATCTTTAAACGAGGAGTGAAATATCCAGAACGTATTCAAGACTTTTCTAAAAGTGCAATATCTATCATGTTTGCTGGCAGTGCATCAGGTGACATGCTACCAGCCTACGTAGTTTACAAAGCAGACAACTTGTGGAGTACCTGGTGTGAGAATGGTCCCCCGAAAACAAGATATGGAAGAACGAAGAGTGGATGGTTTGACTCCTGTGCATTTTCCGACTGGTTTGCGTCTGTTTTTGTGCCTGCGGCAAAGAAATTACCTGGCCCAAAGGCAATTATAGGGGATAATCTTTCAAGTCATTTTAATGATACAGTCATAAACCTTTGTGAAGAAAATGACATTAGATTTATTTGCTTACCCGCAAATACTACTCATCTGTGTCAGCCTCTGGACGTGGCGTTTTATGCGCCCTTAAAAAAATACTGGCGACAAATTTTAGATGAGTGGAAAATTAGTTTGAGAAGAAAGAGCAAAACTCTGTCAAAGGATGAATTTCCTGGGCTTTTAAGTAAATTATATAAGAAGCTGTATCCAGACGAAAATGAAATGTCTAACAATATGAGATCTGGATTTGAAAAATGTGGAATTTTTCCACATAATCCAGATAAAGTCTTAGAACGCTTACCTGACAACATGAAATGCGATAAAAATGAAGTAGAGCAAGCAACTTCCACTGCTGTTATTGAACTATTACAAAACCTAAGAGGAGTAGAACAAGTTGTACAAAAAAGAAAAAAGAAAAGATTAAATGTTGCCGCCGGAAAAAGTATTTCTACAGCTGATTTAGAACCTGAGAATGACGAAATTTTACATGCGGAAAATAACGATAAAGAAAATGAAATTACAGAAATAAAAACTTTGGTCGCTGATAATAGTAGCAGCAGTTCAAGTAGAAGTAACTCAGAAAGCGAAAATGAGTCCGATAGTGACTCTGAAAATGATAATGATAATGAGGACATAAATCTAGAAATTGGAAAGTTTTATTTGGCGAAATTTGAAGTCAAAAATATTATTAAACACTTTGTGGGAAAAGTAATTTCGACTGCAGAATTGAAAGATAAAATGGTAGAACTTTCTTTCTTGCGTCATTCGCGCAAAATAAATTACAAATTTTCCTGGCCACATGTCCCAGACGAAGGCAGTATTCCTGTGCATGAAATTGTGAAAGCGCTGCCAAATCCTATCGCCGATCGAAGAGGAGCTTTGATTTTTTTATCAAAAAACTTAAAAAAATTTTTGAAGACGTTGGAATAACCTTTACCTTATATTTTTTTTCAATTTAATGCTCCTGTATTATTGTTTTTTGTTTTTGTATGTAACATTTTCAAAATTAAAGTATTATGCCATATATATCAGCAAATTTTAATTTCAAAAATCTCAGGTTACAATAATAAATTTATTGAAGTATACGCTCGAGTTTAGGTGTTCAAAGTAGGCCTTAGAGTGCCATATAATTGAACATAGATTTAATTTTCATGTGTGTTCAAAGTAGCCCCGAGGGCGGGGTACTTTGAACACCCATATTTAATAAAAAAAAAAGTAGAAGCAATTATTTTATCAAACTCAAATTTTCTAGATTGCTTCTCCTACTTGATGCCCAAAACTTAGCGTTTAAACGATAAAAAAAAACTTAAGCCAAAAAAAGTTATTACAAAATGAACGAAAAAAATGTTCAAAGTAGCCCCATCTTACGGTACTTGCGTAAACAACGTTAAATCAGAATCCAAGAATATAAACAGCGGTATACCTCAAGGATCGGTCCTAGGACCGACCCTTTTCTTAATTTACATTAACGATATAAGTTCAAGTGTTGCGACAAGTGATGTTCTTTTCGCTGATGATACTTCAATTGTAAGTACAGATTACAATATCGAGGGTATTGAGAGACAACTGGTGGATGCACGTTCAAATGCCACAGAATGGTTTTTAGCTAATAAACTTAGTCTAAACGCCAACAAAACAAAAGATGTTATATTTTCACACAGACCAGTGGACAGTCCAGATATTACAGAAAAAATAAAATTTTTAGGCATATACCTACAATCTCAATTAAACTGGAAGTACCACACAGAGGCGTTAACAAAAAGCTTATCTAAAAATATTTTTTTAATCCGCAATCTGGTGCAACTAGTACCTTTAAAAATAATAAAAATTGCATACCATGCATTAATTTTATCTAAAATATCATATTGTCTTCTAACGGGTGTTCATAAACAGTCGTCATCCCAGTTGCTTTGAAAAACAAAATGTTATGTCTTTGATTAATTCGTGCAACACAATGAAACGTCATTGAGTACTGTCATAGCGCATTTTTTTCAATTTTAATAGACATACGTTTCTGAAGTCAAAACCTACTGGGATGACGACTGTTTATGAACACCCGTTAGTATGGGGCCATAGTAGTGGCGCACATGCAATATTTGGATTACAACGAAAAGTACTCAGAATTATGCTTGGATTAGACTACCGGTCTGATGTGAAAAATAAATTTGCATCCCTGGGATTGTTTACAGTACCAGGTTTATATATTTATCTATCGATCTTGTACGTTAGAGAAAACTTAGGCTTGTATCAAACACATGATGATGTACACAGCCATGAAACAAGGGCAGCAAGCAATACTAGAATTAATTTTTTGAGGCTCAAATCTAGCCAAATGGGTTTTAATTATTATGGCCCTAAATTTTATAACAAATTACCGGAAGCTATTAAGATCCTCCCACTAAAAGAATTCAAAGGAAAGATAAAAAACTATTTAATTAAACATGCTTTTTATAGTATAGAGGAGTATCTTAATACAAACAGCTGGGACGTGTAAAGTGCACTTATTGTATGCGTTTGTAATTTGTATGATTAGTGTATTTTTGTGTTTTTAATTTGACGTGTGTGAACAATATGTATTTATTGAATAACACAAATAAAGTCAATCAATCAATCAAACAATCAATCTTCCTGCAACGTGAAAAAAATAGTATATGCAACTCGGAGAAAATGCTATTTTGCAAAGCCCTCAAGTCAGAAATTGCACCTCAGCAAAATAACGCATTTCTCTCCCTCATTGCATTATCTACTACTATCTGATGGGCGACAAAGATTTAATATAAGCAATTTGGAGAAACACGCAGAGCCACGAAGCTGGTACCGGACCTCAGACACCTCCCGTATGATATCAGACTCTGTCGACTTGACATCCCGACCTTATCATCAAGAAGGCAACGCACCGATGTACTGGAAACATAAAATTCTGAATGGGCACTATGACTCCGGAACCACGCCATTTTTATAACCTGCCCCCAACTCGAAACCACAGAAGACACAATATGAAAGTGAGAAAAGTAAAATTTAAGCAGGCTCAACACAAAAACATCTTGTCCAATCCAAGCCAAAAAATTGTGTCAGCCCCAACTCTACTCGGTTTCAAAACTCTATATCGCCGTCACACTTACAACAAATAGCCTTCAACCCAACCCAGCTTCGATACAACTCAACCAAAGAGTCATCCAATCATCCAACAAGACATCCAGCAATTTACATTCTACATTTCATAATTCATAGTCTATGACTCACAATTTATAACTTTATATACTATATATTTATAACTTATTATTATCTATTTTATGGAATCTAGTTTTTTGAGTCTATTTATTGAGTCTATTGTATTGAATTCGGTATTATTATAGTCACTCATTGTACACAAATCGGGCCATATCAGTACTACTGCTGCCTGTATATTTTGAAATAAATAAATAAATAAATAAAACAACTTATTGTAAGTTGTTATAGGCAGAAAAGCAAAGAATCGGAATGAAATGTATTGTATTTAATTTACCAATTGATCGTAAAGTTATTTGTAGTTAATATTAAATTAATACTTTATTACTGATTTTTTTTTTATTTCATTAATAATCTTTTTCACATAATAAAAGTTTTGTTTAATACAGGTTATTTTATTATTTCTTGGTATGCATATTTTGCATATAATGTTGCATATTTTAACGAACTGCATCTTTTACATTTTTATTGCATATAAATGCGCATATATTTGACTCTTGTTTGTGCATAGTAATCCGCCCTTTAGATATAACAGTATTATAACTCCTGATAAAATAAAATAACGTACAGTATGCCTTAATATTACAGTAGTTATAAATCTGTAATATAAATGTTACAAAACAACACGAATAACGTCATGACAAACATATAACAGCAATGTTACTTGTTGAACCAGTTACATAACAGTGATACACTTGTCCTGTTACAGATATATAACAAAATTTTATAGTTGTTACATTGCAGTTAAAATACCCTGGGTGGGAAATTAAAAATTACATGCAACAAACATGTAATAACCTGGTGGTGTTACATGTAATATACGAAAGAACAATGTTACATAGCATATATATGTAAATGTTATTTAACCGTGTTTGCTGGGTAATATCATAAATAAAGTTCAAGCTTGCGTTCACAACAATGCTGAAAATATGGTACGGGCTTATTCGATTCAGTTGGCAATTAATAAGGGATTTAAGACAAATACAATAAAAAAAGCTGTAGATGTGGCTAATCGTTCGGTAGACCATTATAAACACAGCTACGTGCCCACAAACTATTTAGTCAAGAAGCAAAATAATCTTGGATATCATACAAAAAAATTCAATTCAAAAATACACGACACGGTGGAACAGCACATTAGATACCTTTTGTAAAGTCTAAACTACAAGAACAAAGACGACTAATTTGTGCAGTATTAAGTGACCCCCTTTTTTTACAAAACATTGTTTCCCTATATAAAACATCTCTTTACGGGCAAGATCGGAAAAAAATTATAACGGGCTCTGACCAGCCCATAAACATTTTACTGCTCAGAGCCTGTTATAAATTTTTACCGATCTTGCCTGTAAAGAGGTCTTTACCCATAGAAACAGGGCTCAGTAAACAGGCACTGACGATTCAGAATACCGTAATAGCTATTTACGTTATTAGACCGGTAGCAACATTTTTATGGTCGCGCCAATACTTTACAGGTTGAGCCCGTAGGGCGAGACCTGTATGTTTGGCAAGGCCATAAAAATGCTACCAATCGTGTATCGTATAAGATTTTTTAGGAAACGAGTCCGGTAGATAAAATTTACCGGCCGGTAGTTCTACTACTGGTCTAGGCCGGTAAATTTTATCTACCGGACTCGTTTGTAACTATGTAAACGCTAGTTACCAATGCAGTATCCTAAAAAATACTTTAAGTTATACTTTTCCTGTCTTTTTATATTAGTGCCAGTCTGCCAGCGGTTAATAATAATTGATGAATGGCAGCTTTTAAAAATTAAACCATTGCAGAAGCAATTTACACAATAAAACCATTGCAATACTAAAAAATTTGTTCTGATTACAGTAGCCGCACACGGTGTTAGTGTTGGCTATCGAACATTCCACAAAGGGTTAATAAACTAATAAAAATCAAGCTTTAGGTTACAAGCCTCACCAAGATGGAAGTCTTTTAATTTTTTTACATTTACTTATGACCCACCTTATTTCCTTTCCTTATGGGACTCATGCTCCACTCCAAGGACTGGCACTTCTTCAAATCCTGAAATTCCAAAGGTACCACGAGCTCCTAAATACGCCACATTACAGCATATGCGACACAGGATTAAAAGATTCAACCGCAGAGGTTACACGTCCAAAGAATCCATCAAACCAACAGAAATAAGATATGTATACAGAAGAAACGAAGTTGAATCTTGCTGCATTGATTATGAAGAACTATTTAACCCTTTGTTTCGACACGGAGTGAAAGATAGATGATGACCTGCAACAAAATTCAGCTGTTAAAAATTAATTAATTACTGAAATATTATATCTTACCTCAAACCTAATGAAAAACCACATTGTGGATAGTGAGAAACCGATGAAACAACCATTAAACCAACAATAAGGACTGCCTAAAGACGACTACAGAATACAACTCTTGAGATGTCTTCATTACTTCTCCAATTTTACAAATACGACGTTCTCCACAAATCACTATCCACCAGGCAGGCACACTGCACTAAAACACCAGATTCAGCTATTTTGTCTGTAGCTATTTTCACAGTTGACCGATTGTTGTGTTCCAATTAACACAACCACATTGTTGCGATGTCTTGCAAAGGCAGGATGACACTTCGTAATCGAGACGTGCGTCGTGCATATTCCAAATGCCAAAACTTAATTTTATTACCACCGAGAGTGGTATTTAATGAGCATTTAAATTCAATTTCATCTTCTGTAGGGTAAACAGCTGAGTAGATTAGATATCGCCGAACCTGGCCTGCACTTTCAAGTACATTTGATACTCCCCACATGGTGGTACGATTTAACGAACTTTTAGTTGTTAAATTGTTGATATCACAGATTGGTATTGTGCAATGGACTTTCAACATGCAGACTTTATGCATCAGGTTAAGATGGAATTCTTCTGGCCTGAACTTGTCTTAAAAACATTGAATTCAGGTAAACCTAACCACACATTTGTAAACATGCCTCGTCTCTTCTTAGAATAAATTTATTAAATTCTGCCGACGTTCTCTTAATTGATACACCACAGAGAATATAGTGCAATAGGAAACACAACATCACTTTGAATTTTTTGAGAGAACACAGTACCACTGATTTAAATTTAATCTGTATTGTTGTAGACGCTAGACGTAGACGCAGCAAAATGGAATACGCAATAGTTCAACTCGCAGAACAATGGATGATACCAACCACAAAACAATACCTAATACCAACATAACAGCTCGAAAGCAGGAATGAACCAGTTTCACGAGAGCACCATTATTGCCAGATAGAGATTTGCCTCAACACGTAGAGAAAACTTGTGGTGTGATACACCCACACATTTTTTTACAGTGATCTTATAATTAGCCAAAAACTGATGTTTAATTTTTAAGCATTTGTCAAAAATTTTCAAAATTACAAATTCTACAAAAACGGTACAAAATAGAGCATTAGTTCAAGAGAAAAATTTTCTTTAAAATTCCAAGCTAAATTCAAAAATGTAATAATATACCGGATGTTCTATTTAAAATAGGAGTTAATAAAAAGATTGAAAAAAAATGTTAGAGCCGTTTTTGAAAAAATCGAAAAAAAACTGAATAATCACAAGAGTAAACACCATACTTCCGGTTATGTGATTTTTTCAAAAGCTTGCTGTCGCGTCTAGATAGTACACAAAACTTATATATGAAGTTTTAACGCCATACCTCTTTTCATTTTTGAGATATTCTGTTCACAGACAGGCAGACAAACAGACACAGACAGACACACAGACCAATGATCAAAAACATGTTTTTTTGGGTTCAGGGAAATCTAAAAATTGAAGATCTGTTCAAAACTCAATTTCGAATATTTGGGTTGAATCCAATACTTCCTTTATCGTAAAAGGAAGTAAAAACGCTGTAGGGAAGGACTGTTAATCAAGGTAATAATGTACGGATTATCTCAACTTGCGAGAGTAAAACAATAAAACTAAGAGAAAAATGTATTTTACCAGAAATCTAAAACAATTTGAAATGTTTATACTGCCGCTTTGATAATAAAATCTCAATATCCATGCAAAATGTTAAACTAAGCACCCAATAATACAATGCATTTAGATTTTACCGGGTGTCTTAAAATGAATTACATCTAGTATGCTTTGAATTTCCCATAATGCAATCTAAAATTTTACTTGAAATTGGCAAGACTGTAAGTCTATGTCAAATTCGAAATTAGCAGGTTATGTTTTGTGTCAGTTTGTGTCAAAACTGACGCAAAATCTAACCTGCTAACGTCGAATTTGACATAGACTTACAGTCGTGCCAATTTTAAGTAAAGTTTTGGATTGCATTATGGGAAATTCAAAGCATACTAGATGTAATTCATTTTAAGACACTCGGTATATTATGCCCGCGTATAATGTTTTACTTTCAAGAAAATTTTTTATTTTTGTAAGGGTGGTTTATATGTAATCCATTCTTCTCGTATGGAAATGCAATCTAGAGAAAGCATTGGCAGCAACTATTATCACTAGATTGACTGTTGGTGCATACGCTTCTGGTTATTATTTTTACAGTGAGGTTAGGTTTCATGTAGACTGGTTGACATTTAATTATTTCAATGTAGTTAGATATGACTATTATAAACTGAAATTGTACTCAGTCAAGGAGGTCTTATAGACCGACATTAGTGAACGATTTACTAATTAGACGAGAAAAGGACACAACATAAACATAACATGCAAATAATTAATATATTAGAGTATAGGAAATATATTGAGATGGTCTGAAGCTCACATTTAGCTCTGTATGCATGGAGAAATATTGAACAGTCAATTGAAGCGCAGAGTTGAAATATCTTATTTAATTGCAATCTAAACTAGTTGAAGTTATTAAATGTATTGGTAATGAGATGCAAGAAGGTAATAGGTAATATGATAGGTTTGAGCATATTTAAAGCCAGACCAAATGAAATTAAATAGCACAAAAGGTTGGTTATGTGCATACTGAATGAGCGTAGAGTTATAACTAAAAATGCGGGCAAGCAAGCTAAAAGGTAAATGATATCGAAGCAAGAGAAAATAGAAATTGCAAAGAGCAAGAGAGAACGAGGGAAACTGAATTGAAGGACAAACAGTGACGTGTGTAAAATTGAACTCAAGTCCAGTGCATTTAAAAAAAAAAGTGTTACAGCCGAATAGTGATTATAAAAACGTTGTGTGTGGCAAGCAAGGACGATGTTTAGATATAAGAAAGAAAGACAATTCTTATATTTAAGCAATTTTTAGATTTTAAAAAATGTTATCAAATTTGATTCCGTTTATGTTAAATTATAACTAAAACTAATTTCCTATCAACAATATCAGATCGCTGTTACCTAGCAACGCGATGCTGTTTTGTAAAGGAGAATAACAATTGCTATAAATTTGTCAAGTTGGGGGCAAAATTGAGCTCCATAAAATTTATGCTTTAAGATAATAAAAGTGTTTTTACCAAGTTAAAAAGTATGCCAGTTATTTATACCCATCATCAGGCAGCTGTGCTAGTGTTTGCAGCAGTTTCTGCGACACAAAAATTATAAAATTTTCCAAACCGACCTCGGCTCGATCATCGATACCGTTCCAGTTGAGTTGTAGAAGCCAGGGGTCTCCACTACAACAGGTCAGAAGGGTTTGCACGGGCGTCCCGGGACTACATTTGCTGGCAGGGAACCGACTGCAAGCGGATAAAACGATCGGCGTCACCTGCACCAGTTCCGGACCCACTTCGGCTAGAATTTCAAAAGGTAGAAGTGGCATGTTTCTGAGTGTTCGAGAGCCGGGAAAGCTAGTAAACTCCAAGAATAGACATTGTGGAAAAGATTCATCGCATCTCCGAGGGGATCCAGTACTGTCCAAGTTTAAATAATTTGCATGGCGTCAGTAAAAATTGCGATTTTTGCTAGAATTTGATGCTCATACAGGAAGCCAAGAAAAAAGACAACTGGCGTCGTTTGACGTCACGCCTAAAACAAAATCGAGTCAGTTGCTGCTACGTGGGAGTTTAATTCAATTTATCTGACGTTTCCTCGCAGAATTTCACTGTTAAATATTCAAATTAACGCTGTTGCGCTGACGACGTTCTGTGTCAAGTTGTGAGGTTCTGAATAATCGGAACTTGTAGATCGAATGTACTAAAATCGCCCACCTGAGAGGAGTATTTTGTTTTGCTGGAGCTAGCCTAAATTATTATTGCAGTTCAATAAAATATAGAAAGGGACAATTAACCATTTTATTTGAAAAGTAATAAATACATTTATTTTTAATCAGCCCAAAATACTGTCAGACCAGGTTAGCACAATAAAAATACCCTGAGCATTGTGGTGATTTGCACTAATTTAATTTATTTAATTTTATTCTATTAATAACACAAAAAGGGTCATCGCAATATAGGTGTTTCCATATTTTTACCCACCACTGTATATTTTAAATTATTATGTTCTTTTCCTAAATATAATTCGCAGTTAAATTGATACTGCTGTTGTAATTCTTTTACTGAGGTAGATTTTATGCTAGGCATAGATAAGTACGGTATCTATTAAAAATGGCATGATTTGATATATATGATGTAATACTTAATGTACATAATGAAATTTTATATAATTATACGAAAGGCACAACAGCGAAGCTAACGCCAAACAATTAGTTTGTATACATTTACTTAACAACCACTTAAATAATTTTGTTGTATAGGCATCCGTTTATACATATTATGTTCTAATTATTTTAAATGTTTTAGTCTTTCGATTTTCGTGTTCCTGATCATTGGTAGAGGCGATATTTTAGCTACGATTTTCGTCGCGACTGTTAATGCGCGACCCTGGAGGTAGTCCCAAAT
Organism: Agriotes lineatus; assembly: GCA_940337035.1. Taxonomy (NCBI): domain Eukaryota; kingdom Metazoa; phylum Arthropoda; class Insecta; order Coleoptera; family Elateridae; genus Agriotes; species Agriotes lineatus. The sequence goes on from CALNHX010004617.1 coordinate 70,996, forward strand.
GCCACATAGTGCTTAAAGACTGCTGGGAAGCTGAGGGTTTTCCTTGGATGAGACTGTCGTTTTATCTGAAGAAAAGTAGATTGAGAATATGCAAAGAGGCCAGATATGTGCTAGTGGGCCAATCTTGATTACATAGTTTACGTGATGCGATAGTGGTTGAAGTCATGCTTTTATAATGGTAGCCGTTGTCGCTAATTATGTTCCATCGAACTCCAACGATCGATTAAGTCTGAACTCGATTCCCGCGTTCGAGAAAAATTTAAATAGATTGTGTTGAGGTTCTTTAGACTCCGCTGATTTTCCATGGGGTAACTTTCGTGCACCAAGTCAGATTCCATCATTTATGACCTTCAGGAAAACTTATTATGCAATTTTTGTGCTCTCAAGTCTGATGATAACCCTTCTACCGCACCAGGTAAATCTTTGGGAGCTGGTGCTCCCCTAATTTCGCTACTTTAAGCTGCAGACTCGTATTTCCTTCATGTAGCTCTTGTTACAACTGTATTACGTTCTAGTTACCTATTTTCAGTATAGCTTTAACATGTTATTTGTTTCTGCGCGTTATTTACCTTCCACCTCGTAGATATACAGTTTTATGTGTGTGCGTTTACCCGAATGCTCGCTCTTGGACGTTAGTCTTGAGTTTTTCCTCATAAGGGATGTTAATAGGTCGGCTGAGTTGCAACCAGCCTAATTCTTAAGATCTATAAAGCAAGCATGGAACTGGTGAGGTCACCGTTAGAGCATATCCCCCCCTTGTAGTAGTGAATTGATAACGGGCCAGCTTTGGCTGTTTTACCTGCATTACTGTATGCTTGATCTAACGTTGTAGTTATACCATTGTATTTACCTGTACTATATATAACTGTGTGCAGTTGGGGGACGCCAATTACCTCTTTAGGCGAGAATTTCCGACTCCGAGTATAACAACGTCTGACTTGATACAACCAGGCACATTAACTATTGTTATAGAAGAAGAAAGAAACACCAACTCTCAATACTATAATAAGATTATGTGAAACGCATGGAAAGGGAGCACGATATTTTATGACTGCTGAAGGATATACTTTCAGCATATAACAAACGAAATAATCAGGAACGGAGTATCATTTATGATCAATAAAGATTTTAGCTTTTGAGTGTCCTATATATTTTATACAAGTCTGTGCTCCAACTTCTGAGAGAAACGAATAAGTTACATTTTATAGTGAACTAGATAATCTAATAAATTCCACAGCTGCACAAAAAAGTCAAAATTAGTCAGAGCCACTTCAATTCTAAGGTTGGCAAAACAGCATCCAAAATTAACGAAGACAATGGGGGCAGAGACCTGTGCGATTCTATTTGGAAAGCGATCTGGTTCTTAGTAACTCTACTATTGGTATAGATACTTGGATATTTTCCAGAGGCCTCGTTACCACGGGACAACTGACATCGGGGTATGCCCCCTGATGCTGGGTCGTCATTGCCCCATTCCTCTTCCAACAGGATGTACCGAGCCGTTTTGTCCCGCCTCTCGTGCAAGTAGGGTTGACATATGGGACTTTGTAGATGTTGGTGGACCTCTTATACCCCAGAGAATAAAGTAAAGGACACCCGACAGCATAGCAGAATGGTCGCAGATAGAGGATCATACATAATATGGATCGAATATGCTACGCATTAGATCAAGTTAACTAAGAAAGGAAAAGATAAAGGGGGAAACTTTAAAAGCAACTGACGAAGGAAAACGAGGAATATGTTAACTATTAATACAAGACATTGAATACTCTTCTTCATTTTTTTTCGGTCTTTCAGCTGGCGTTTGGGCGGGACTGTTCTTTGAGCCAATATACTGCTGTTGTAGGTGCCACGGATTTATGAGCTTTTTGTACGACCATCTTCCAAGATTTTCTGTCGTTGAATCTTCTAGTGCGGCAGCTACCACGAAATAGAAAATCAAGTTGAGAAGTACGAGAAAGCAAAGAACTTAAACAATTAATAACTTTTAAACTTAATAACTGCATATTAGAAAATAGAATGGGAAATAATATAAATGTAGCTGGTTACAACCCAACCTGCATTTTAACAATGTTCACCGCGATTCCTGGCGGGGAAAGGCTCAAAGCAGGTGTTCATGCGATGAACAATCGAGTGTACTCGATGTAATTTTAATTACTAAAAAGTAAAAGCTCTTCTAGAAGGCGAGTAGATAACTTGCAGAAACTAATACTCGGTAAAAGCTTTACAGAAAAGAAGGTAACTACAACGTAATGCAGTGAAAACACCAAAATGGATACAAAACAAATTTACACCTTGAAGTAGTAAAGTTTAGAGATCTCCAGCTTCCAAAGGTTTACCTGGGGCTGTAGAAGAACGTACCACCAGATCTGCGGGTCTATGATAGGGCCTGGACGATGATAAGGCTGGAATCTAACCTGGGGCAAAATTGGCCAACCAACATAGTCGCCGGAACGGCAGAACATAGAAATCTTGACTATAGGTATAACTGACAGAGATGGTAGCTTGAACGACATGATACATAAACCTTAATCTGGGGCACGAGTGACTCACGAAGAGGGTCGCATGCACAGTAGAGATGTTAGAACCTGGCGATGAAAGTTGACCGACGAAAATAATCACTGAGCGGAGTCGACAAAACCACAAGGGCCACGTACTACTGTTAATCGAACGCAAAAAGCAAGTTCTAATTTAAGCATTCGCTGGTGGTGAACGAGTCGCCTTAATTTTGACGGTATGATGCTCTCCAAAGGAGTAACGAAGTAAGCGGTTAAACACCGATAATGCCACCATAACAAAATTTATTACTTCAACTCCCGTCACATCGCGTACACTAACACACACCTGGTGTCTTTGTCTGTCCGTAGCCTTCTCAAAATGATAATTAGGAATAGTCTTTTCCATGCCAGCGGGAGGCGAGCTGCGCGCGTCAAGGCGCTAGGCACCTAAGCGGCCATTCTCCTTCGAGTCGAGTGCGGAACTGTACAGGGAAGAGTACCATCTGCTGGCGTTCAACGCAAAAATCGCCACTCACGGGGCGAGATCATTGGCGTGCACGCCAAAATTCCACGCGGTAGACAATAGCAACAAATTTAAAGTATCCTAACACCCTATACGAAGGTACACGATCGTACCTCCGACAATTTAAAGTGTAAAAGAAGGTAACCCGAGATTATATTCTCTTCCCACTTTTGTTTAATTCATACGAGTTTTAAAAAGTTGGAAACGTGATTTAAAAATACCAGAAAAGGTACTCAGGAACTTTCGCTACGTAGACGACACAACGGTCGTAGTTCTTCGTATGGAAGAAATAAATGAACTACCGCGAATAGTAGATACAAATGGAAATAACCGAGTAGAATTTAATGTGATAAAATATAGCAAGATTATGGTGGCTCATCGTGGAAACTACAGTATGATCGAAAACTTTTACCTTCTAGAGGGCTGTGAATTAAAAAAATATGTTGGCAGTGGTGAGTAAGGGTACTCAATAATATAACCTATACAATTTAGACAAAATCACTTATCTTTTGCAGAATGTTTTATAATGAACACAAAGTGATGCTATGTACGACAAATGAAGGAAATCACTTTGAACAGCTGTAGTTGTTTTTGTTATTAACATTTGTATGTATTTAACAGAAATTGTTGTATTTGTTAAAATTACTACTGATATAACCTTAAACTGACAGATAAAAATTCCAATGTGACTTTTAATGCCACCACTGCCAACATACATTTTTAACAAAATAATTCCACAGCCCTCTATAGGATAAAAGTTTTCGATCATACGGCAGTACAATATTATAACCCAGCACGTCACGAAATACAGTAGGCGGATAAATTTACTTAGGGTTGTTAATTTTCAATTAAGGCGGCTGGGATGAAGAAATTAAAAGAATGGAATAAAAAAATCGGATATGAAACGATTAAAAAGAATATGGTGGAATACGACGTTAGTGTCTCCTGTTATAACGTGTATGTTTTTGAATTGTGGACAATTAAAGCAAATATAAAAATAAATTCACGAATTTGAGATGAGCTGTTGGCGCAGACAAAAGATACCCTGACTGAGAGACCCAGTAGTGCATCCGTGTTTGATGAAATTTAAATCAAAAACCAACTGTCGACTGTAATTAATTAAACAATGTTTAAAAAATTGATCATCCAAGGCAAAGTGGAATGCCCACAATCGAGGGGAAGAGTCCCCAGAAGATGTACGGACCAAGTGAAACATTTAACAGATGAATAGGTCCTGAAATGTACTAATTTAGCTACAGATCGAGAACAATGGCGTCGTAAATATGTGGGGCGGGTCTTCCACATATCCGCTTCTTGGAACTTAAAACTAGTCAAACCACCACTTTAAAATTTCTCCCAACTATACCTGTATGTCTACACCTCCATTCCATACATAATGGTGGAGGATATTAATTTTTAGACGATTCATTTTTTGGTCTAAATTGAATAATTTTACAGCTTACATGCTGATAACATTCCATATTCCTACTTTTGATACCAGCCCGGAGATGCCATTTAATGTCTGCCGGAACTTGGGGGGGGGGCATTTCATTTCTGTTTATTACCATATTGATTAACCTGAGAAGATAGTGTGGTTTCCACTTGTCTGCTACACTGCTGTACCATTGCAGTACTAATGGTATCCAGCTCCCTTAACCTTCACTTACAGAATACTGGAGATGGAGCTGCACATTTGCAGTCCCTATTTAGCCACGAACACCTTCCGTAGATACCCAACATACTGTAGGATTTCTCTCTCCGCTACCTGGAGACGCGCTGTGTGGGGGTTGAGATTTCCCATCTGACTTAATATATGTCGTTAGATACTACCCTGTACTCAGTTCAGAGTTGGCCTGTACCATGGCGTACTCCAGCACGGGAAAATGGTTATTTTATGATTTTTTCTGGGAAAATGTCATTCTAACATTTATATCTATTTAAACTCTAGTTTCCTGGCAAATAGTACCTGACGGGGCCTTTTTTCAGTAAACATCACTTATTTTAATAACTTACTATTAAGGTTATGGGTTGTGTGCAACAGTATTTATTTTTTTCTAATCGGAAATTTTTGTGTTTCTTAAAAATTATATATTTTTATAAACGTGTTTTTGTTGTTTTGAGCTATTATAAGTTAATGTTTAGTTTTAACTATAAACTTTGTAATGGGCCGATGCGTGTCACCATATATATTTCATTATGTGGGTATTTAACCCTGTCCTGCTAGTATTCCTCATTATGTATCAATTAATTTAAAACACATTATAAGGTTTACGGATGCAAGTGAATGTGCAAATACAGCTGACTGAAAACAGTATAGTTATAAATAGAACAAAGCCAGGGGGTGTAAAGAACAGCGAAAGCAGTCGCTTGCAAGTCAGCGAACCGAGTGGGTGTCGTCGAAGCAACAAGGGACGCTGCGTGAATTGTAAGTGACAATTTAGGGAAGCATCTCCGAGGTCATTTGCAGTTCACAATAAGAAAATGCTATTGAGGCTGCTAGCTTCAAAGAAGCCAGGCAACTTCGTTAATATCCCTGAGCTGCACTCCAGAGACTTGTGCAACCAAAAAACTGGAAAGTTGGTTACTGCAATTACACTTTACGAGTGAATGTATGGCCCAGGAAAATCTAAAGCCCCAATAAGTAATTAACTGTAACGCATTGCCCAATAATTATACGCGCCAAAAGGCTACGTGTGCGTATGTGCTGAATTTGCAAAATCTGAACAAGGCGTCACCACTGAATCAGCGTTCGTAATACGGTCTAAAACGTATTGCATCAGCAAATAACTACATGCGCGGCCCGGAAGGAACCAGCCCATCTTCAAGGAATTTGTGTTTGAGACTTAAACATTCTCACTCGGTTTGTGTGTTACTGTAGCCTCTAATTAAATAAAGGGTGTTTTTTAAAGGCGTAGAACTTTAAATTGAAATAAAACACAGAAAAATGTTTTTAATATCCATGAAATTGGCTTTATTTGAAAGATAATTTTATGGCATTTATGTTTGAATATGATTTCGGGCATGTGACCGCCGCGGCTGGCGTGTACATGACGTAATCTGGAGGTCCAATGTTCACACACTCTTCGCAATAAATCAGGCTGTATTTCGGCAATAGCGCGTCGAATGTTGGCTTCCAAGTGCTCAATTGTTTCCGGTTTATCGATGTAGACATGCGACTTTACATATCCTCAAAGAAAATAATCTAACGGCGTCAAATCGCACGAAGGAGGTGGTCAGTTAAGAGATCCATTTCGATTTGACGCCGTTAGATTATTTTCTTTGAGGATATGTAAAGTCGCATGTCTACGTCGATAAACCGGAAACAATTGAGCACTTGGAAGCCAACATTCGACGCGTTATTGCGATTTACTGATTTACTGCGAAGAGTGTGTGAAAATTAGACCTCCAGATTACGTCTTGTACACGCCAGCCGCGGCGGTCACATGCCCGAAAACATATTCAAACATAAATGCCATAAAATTATCTTTCAAATAAAGCCAATTTCATGGATATTAAAAACATTTTTCTGTGTTTTATTTCAATTTGAAGTTCTCCGCCTCTAAAAAAAAACACCCTTTATAAGGCTAACCTATATTTAAAAGGTAACAAGGCGAGTAGAAACAGCTTTTGCCCGTAGATATTTACAGTAAGTTTATATTGTTGACAGCTTCACTTGTGTGGATTGGCACAGTTTATTTTTGGTATCTGGGGGTTTTGCTAGACGAAAAACTACGTTTTAGAGAACATGTGAAGCAAATCATAAAGAAAGCCGAAACACGGGTGACAACCCTGACTAAAATAATGCCTAACATTAGTGGATTGGGTAGTTGTAAAAGAACTATGTTAAATGGAATGGTACAATCCACAATAACTTATGGGGCACCTATATGCATATATGTATTATACATATATTGCCAGTAGGGCCTCGGAACGCCCGAAAACATTACGGCACCGACATAGTTTCACTTAGAGTATAACGCGTCTGGTGCGCATGCGTGAGAATTCGAACTCCGCCTTTAGAAGCGAATTTTAAACTTGACTACTTTCCCATTGGGCGGACGACGCCGCCGCGCTTGCGCACAGCGCACCATTATACATTGAAGAGTTGGTTGTCTGTCTCACTTCCTTCGTGAGTTTACCACTCATAGCCGCTAGCAATATAGTAAGTATTACATATATGCCTATATGGCACGAAATACTGCGATGCGAGAAGTACAAGAAAATGCCAACGAGCCATCAGAGGAAAATGCTACTACGTGTAGCTAGCGAATACGGTACGACGTCGGCAGATGCGTTATATGTTATCACAGGAGTGACACCTATTAACCCCCTACTTAAAAAGAGAGCATATGCATATAAGACCAGAAACGGTAATGGCATGGAAGAAGAGGCAGTCATCCTGTAACACTCCGCCCTTCTGCTAATAAGGGCGTTGAATTAATTAATCACCATCGGGTAGCTCTCTCAGTCGGAGTTAATTTGATTCAGACAGATATACACTATGAGACCAGCAAACAAACACCAGGATAATTTTAGACAGTTTGATTATATTGTAATGTATTCACAAATATAGTAAATGTATTTTACAATAAAATTGGTAGTTATACGAGACATCCTGTTGCGAAAACCTGGCGTCACTGCAACCCGTCATACATCGGTGCGTTTGGAGGCCCTACAGTTTGTGCCCTGGTAGATCGACGGGACGCCACTGGCCGCGTTGTTGGGCCGTCGAAACTAGTCCCAGGGATACCAATCGTTAAACTTGAATCTCGGTCACAATGTCAAAGGCACGTGTAACTGCAAATATAGGTTAATTCGGCTATGTTAGGGTTATTTACTTACAACACCCGGTCGTGCGGGAGATTCGGCAAGCCCCCCTGTGAAGTGGGTGTTGTGTTTGTGCGGGGTGTTATAGAATGAGAAGTCGACGGTGGATTCCACCTAGGGCTCGGCCCCACAGCGCTTGCCCTCCGGGGATGCTGTAGAAATTTGGTTGATTGGTGAGTAAACCTCTGTAGTCAACAAAATATTTAGAACAAATTTAAACGACCTCTAAGATTAGCGATGTGCCGGGCCTCAATAATATGTAATCTGACACGGCCAGGGCGGGTATAATTATGCTGTGTAGCTGGATTAATTATTACGAGAAGCATGCGAAACGGCCTAGTGAACGAGTCTTCGTCTACAACATGTCTTCCAGGAAATTGTTACAAACTAATTGTTGGCGGAGGTTGGGCTAAAATTTAGCTGGCTTCAGGTTATAATATTGACAGGGCAAACCAGTGAAGCGGTCCTCGGTGAAGTCATCGCCTCCAGGAACTGGCTTCCAGGACGGGGATTCGTTTGGGTTTTAGCTAGAAGCACGGCCTCCTAGACTCGAGTTTTCGGTTCGACTTGGCTACAGGTAAATTCAGGGTGCAGGATTTCAAAGTGTGAGGGAAGAATTCTCTCTTTAATCGGACGGGACGGACAGGATTGGGGATGATCTGGGACTGGGTGGATACTAGAATGAAAGCTGAGTTTGAATGCAGGATGGAATGCTAGAGGGAATGCCGGAGGGAATCTCTGAAATGAATGCCTCGTGAATCGGTCGCGGAGCCGCTTTTATGTCTCCTCCTCGTGCTTCGGACATCTAGCAACCACTTCGGACATTCTGAGTGGGAGAACGGCACAAACGGAGACCTGCGCCTCCTCGATGACGTATTTCTAAGATTCAAAGTCCGATACGTAACGTTGAATAAGCTATGGGAGAACACGCGAATTAATTTGTAATTCAAAAAAACGCGTTCGCGCTGGGCGAAACGTTACAATCCAGCCAACAGCCGATACCATGACCGAATGGCAGAGGAGATGGGAAAGTAACGCGCAAGTAGCACAAAGGACAAAAAGACTTATACCACAGATTGACATATGGATACGGTGCAAATTCAGTGACTACTTTATGACCCATCGAATCGGTAAATTAGAAATACAAATTGCATATACTGCGGTCAAATTAATACAGCGGAGCATACGGTGATGACTTCTGATAAGTGGCACAGAGAGCGGCCACAATTATACATAGAACTTGGAATGAATCTAACCGTATATAACATAATTATACAATGACATAAACACTACAAAACTAGAAGAAAATACATTAATTTCTAAGAACGGTTATAAGTAAAAAAGAGGCAGAAGAACGTAGACTGCAGGGCCTTTAGCGAAAGAAAGGAAAGAAAGTATGGAACTGAGTTATGTGACTGCCAGATGCACCTGATGTATGGCACACACAACCTTTCCGTGTGCCTTATACGTGCAATGGGAAAGTTTTAGCAGGTAAGAATCCTGCATGCCAATACGTACGTGCGTATTGATGTCGAAATGAGATTTCTCCTAAAAAAAAAAATAATTCTTGGTGTGTCTTGGGTTTTTATTGCTGGCAGTGATTGCCTCCACAATTTCAGTATTCTAGGTGACAACGTGCAGGCCGCCACAGCAATATTGACTTTCCCTAGGCCATATTGAGCTTTAAATCGAGTTTTATGTTTCTACGACTGTTTAAACTAACAAACCCAAGGCAATATAAATTAATAGTACAGTAGAGTATACTATAGGGGCAAATAAACGTACCGTTACAACTTCGTCAAAACTTGGCTCACTTTTAGAGCGAAAATCTGTATGCTATCACTATTATCTTGCATTTTCTCATATTTATTTGTACGTTTTTGTATACATTTTGTGTGTAAGCATTTTAGTAAATTCTTTGCTTGTTCAAGTACTAAATCGTACTAAATAAAAATGTTCACATAATGTAGGTAACTATATTAAAAGTCCATGTCACACCATCAGTTAGTTTGACGAACTAAACTGATCAGTCTGTTTTAATGACGTTACAAACAAAAAGTTTGAAATAACTTTCAAGCTTGGTTGTCACAGTATACGCCGAGTTTGATCAAACATTGAGGTTAAGTGGGTCATTTTGCACGTGTGTTCAATTGAGGTTACGTCAAGTTGTTTACATTTATTTTCCTGTAGTTTTTGTTTAAAATAATATGTTTATTAAAAAATTAATAAGAAAAAAGCAGTAGCACTATCACTAGCAGGGTAAGCTGTATTAATCCAAAAAGTGCAAAAAAGCGAAATAAAAAAAGTTATGGTCAAAACATTGGTTATTAAAACGAAATGATGGCATTGGCCGGCGGTGCTAACCATGTTAATAGATTAATTACTAACGTTTATTAAATATGCGAACACGAGGTTAGTACGTTGAATACACGGCTTAAACTAAAGGGAAAAGCGAGTATTGAATATTCTAGCTTATATTGTAATACAACAAAGTTCAAGGTTTTCGCGTATTTCGCGCCTTTTTGTTGAATTGGAGTTTTAGCCAATCAGAAAAGAACTCGCATCAAACAAACTGATGAAAATAGAGACGCCTCTACAATTAGAAAAGTTTGATTAAACTACAACAGTGACTGATCAGTTTAGTTTGTCAAACTAACTGATGGTGTGACATAGGCTTTAGGCTTTTTGATTTAGTATCTACTATCCATTCAAAAAACTCGTGAACTGTCAAAACGCTGTCAAGTTGGTACCTTGTTTAAATTCTGTTTTAGAACTTCTGCTTGCTGATTTTGGCAGCACTGAAATGTTTGAAATTTAAAAACTTGACTTATATGTCACACGTTCTTGTAAAAAAAAAATAATCTCCCAAATTATTTAATTTTTGTGCATATACTTCAATTGCAATGGAACAGAAAGGAAAGAGGGTTTTATTATTGGAAAGGGAAAATGGCTGTAGTTAACTATTACAAGGAAAAAGTAGAAGAAAGTAGTTTTGACTTTTGACACCTGTAACATACCCTTAACTTTAAATATTACTAGAAATTCTCTAGATCAGAAGTACATTTCCAAAAAAACTGTAATTTCCAGGTACACTCAGCAAATATTAAAAAAAAAATGACATTGACAGTTCACGAGTTTTGTGAATGGATAATAGCTTTAGCTACTGTATACGTGTAAAGCTGCCTTTACTGCTGAAAGGATCTACTATCAATTAGTTCAAACTTCTTAGAGAAGTAGTCACAGATTATATAATGTTGAAAATAGTTCGTAGTTATCAAATAGTACATAACCCTGAAATATATAGTTTGTTATAAACATATATGTTAAATAAATGGTTATAAAGTAAATCGGTAAATAAAACCACTATTAAACTCAAAAAAGAATCGTATTTGAGGTTTACATATAATTAACCATGGAAGAGTTATTTAGCCTCTATTCTAAAAAAGTGTTGAGGGGCGCAGATGAATCGAAGATGTTTGCTAAATTTTACCGGGAAGACAGGTAAAAAGCTATGAGTATGATGTAGTTTAATTTTTTACTATCACTAATAAAAACATGTTACAGACATTATGTTGAACAGTGGTTTGATAAACAAATGGAAGTTCTGCAATCTAAAAATGAAGGTCAAGCCAATGACCTGCGATGCCAAGGGAATAAGTGTTACGCGAAAAAAGAATTTAACCACAGCTTGGAACTCTACACAAAAGCATTATGTCTTGCCCCACTGGAAAGTGAAAGTTATGCTTTAATCTTAGCTAATAGATCAGCTGTATTTTATATGATTGAAAATTATGAGGTTCGTCGACGCAGTTTTGTTTTGAAAGACCATTTATTTTGTACGTATTTTAGACATGTTTGAAAGACATAAAACTCTGCTTGAAATCAAATTGCCCCGATAACACCCGTATGAAGGTATTAATTCGCAAAATTAAATGCTGTTCTAAGTTACAACTGAAGGATCTCGCAAGTGCTGCAGTTTCAGAAACGTTGGAATTTGTTGAGAAAGGGGCAAGAACTGCTACTGATGGTAATAACTTGTTTAGTTTACGGAACGATTAAGATATTTGTTTTAGATAAAATCAAAGAAGAAATATTAATTGCATCAAAAGAAAAGCCGTTGTTAAATCGGTGCAAAAGAAGAATGAGTGTAGAACTACCTAAGCTGAGGGATGGTGTTAATAGGAATTTTTTATATGCTTCGTCGGCTATACAGCTTAGGTAAAATTTATTCCCAGGTTGCCCACAGCCCAATTTGCTGAAAACTGGTTTTACTGTGATTATGAGCAATTACTATATCTACGAATCCAATAGTTTTACTAAAAGTTGCCCCTCGATGCTAATTTAGTTACTCTTTTAGTTATGATAAAAGCCATGGCAGACACGTGGTAGCTAAAACGCGATTGAAAGCTGGTGATGTGTTATTTACAGAAAAGCCATTTATATTTGCACCTGTATTTATAAACCAAAATATGGAATTGCCACTCAACAAATGCTACCACTGTTTAAAAACGACATTCAGTTGCATCCCGTAAGTATTGAGGGCATTGAAATAATGAATAAACGTAATTTTTATTAATTACAGATGTAAATATTGTATACGTTGCATATTCTGCGATGAGAAATGCCAGGACGCCTCTTGGGATGAATTTCACAAGTGGGAATGTGTAGGAATGCAAGCAAATTTGTGGTATCACATTGGAATAGCATTTCCTGCACTGAGAGCTCTAATTAAAGGAGTTCAGTCGAGGCTATGTGCATTAGAGAGCGACCATGAAGCCGATACTATAGCTTACGGGAACGAATGTGACAACTACGGATATTTCAATAAACTAATGTCGAACATTCCAAAAATGGAAAACGTACTGCCGCTGATTATTGTAAGTCTAATATGTAAACGGCGCCCCATTTTTTAACAAAACCTTTTTAGTCGGCCGTAGTAGTTGTTCTTTACCTGCAGAAGAAAACGAATTTTTTTGAATGGTTAGGAGAAAACCCAAATTTTTCAGCAAGCACTCCTGATGGTTTAATGGAACTGGTTGGTGGCCGTGTTTGCAGACACATAGCTCAGCTGCAATGTAATTCCAGTGTAATCAGTCACAGAGATGTAGATTGCAGTGGTTATGAGGCGAGTTCAAGTGATATTAGTGTGGCTTGTGCTATTTATCCTTCGATTAGCATGATGAATCACTCTTGCAATCCCAATATCACGATGTAGTAAGTATATTCTTGTATATGTGACCACTGTATTCGATATAATGAACCCGCGGTATGGCTTGTTCACATGGAAATATAGCCTCATTGTCAGTGTCAGCAATCGCCACAGGGCAAAATAATCCTGAAAATGTATTTAATTTATCTGTAATTTCTGTATTAACGACTCTCAATCTTTTCAAAACAATTTTCTAGTTATTTTTACTGTTTACTGATAATGCCTTCAGTTGCTTTAGGGATTTATCATTAAGGTCGGCAACATCATGCTTTACAGACAATTTCTGTGCTAACTACGTGTAAATATTACGTAAAGTTCATCTTTGGCTGGATACATAGTATATGCTAACAGTATAATAACGCAAATAATCGAAAACTGCAGCAGATATTTTTCCCCTTCTTTTTTCACATGGTTTTGATAGACTTTCACAGGTATAGGTAAAGTGCGTTAAAAAAAAACCCTTTAGCAAGTGGCCTTGTGTCAATCAGTAATTTGTGAAACTGATGTCGGAACTTATTTAATGAACTGTGTATGCAGACAACCCCACTTTCACAACTGGCAACTCAATTGACAGAGAGCATTGAATTCTGGGTAGAGTAATGTAATAATTTGCGTATAAACACATAACCTCACTTTGACAACTGACAACTCAAGTGACTCACTGCGTTGAATTCTGGGTAGAGTGATGTAATAATCACCGACATGCAGTCATAAGAAAAAATCTAGTTCAAAGCCCTCTCGATAACATTTTTCTTTTGAACGCGTATTAGAGATTACGTTAGGGAATATATAAAAGAAGTGAAGAAAATTGAAATCTGGGTGTCAGAAGATAAAGGGGGTGGCTAAGTTCAAGCAGTTATCTAGATTCATTTAGAGTACAATTTAAGTCTACATCTACTATCAAAGAAGTTACTTAAAGTTACAGTTTTAAACTGTTTTAATAAAATAAAATTGCCGATCAGTTGCTGTCTTAAACATACAATCTTTGTTTACTTACCAAAGTGAAGATTCTCATGCATTTTTAAATTTGTAAATTAGTAATCGTAATCTCAATTTTTACAGTTATACTAAATGTGCAATCATCCTGAAGTTGCCTTGATAGTTTCATTATTTTTTCTGTTGCAGTTACATTCGAGATATAGCAATAGCAGAAGCCACTGAAACAATCGAAGCCAACGAAGAAATTTTTAATTGCTATGGAATTGACTACCGACATGCTGACTGGGAGACTAGACAAGAACATTGCAAAAACCTTTATTATTTCACGTGCCAGTGCAGAGCTTGCAAAATTGATTATCCTTCATAATGTTCACTGACCGTTTTGCTCTTACAACGTGCTGCTGTGTCCAAGATGAAGTAGAGATTAATATTGGGTATGTACCGGTAATAATTATTCTTAGCACAAATAAATGATTGAGCAATAAAATAAGCTGTTCTGATTGTGTAAGAAACATTGCAAACTGATAAAATGGAATTCAACAAATTATTCTTAAGAAAAGGTATTAAAGAAGAATTTGTAATTTCCTGAAATGCGCTATTATCTGGTTTAGTGGCTTCAGACCGCAAATATACTGCTATGAACACAATTTTAAGCCTCCATAATTATTACTGCAATTAATAACATTTCATGAATGTCAAATAATATCTAAAAATGTTCCATAATGTGCTGATTTGTAATTTTGTTAAACACTGTATTAAAATCATATTAGCACTGCAGTGACCAAATGTAATCATAGTAGGCTTTGGATTGTCATCACAACAATAAAATCTTTAAACAAAACAATGGAATTGGGGAGAGCAAGCCAAGCTCGATGGCTGTGTTCTGTTTGGCTTCCCCAATTAAAACTAAAATTATCAATTAATAAATACCCCAGTTTTCAATAAAAGTTGTGTAATTTATTGGGAGTGTCTTGTGGAACCTGTGGAAGTTTGGCTGGTGCTTGATAGTGCTTCTGCCCAGGTAATATAGTGCGTCGAAGTTGGTGGTTTCGAAGGAGTTTTAGACGAGCAGGCAGCGTAATTAAAGTCTGAGGCGAGTGTGAACGAGGTAGCGGGTTATCCTGGAGCAGTTTGGAGTCCTAGAACGGGACAACAGACTGAGTGGTGCAGAGTAGCGACTGAGAAAGTTACCGAGCCAACGAAGCGAGGTGTGTCGATCATTACAGCCATATTTGTTAACACAGGGGCCTACAGCAACGGAGGACTCACTGCAGGGTTCTTTGGTGCCCTATTATCCATCGCAGGAGCAGCAGAACAGGTTAGGAAAGTGATTCTAGAAAGCAATATTCTTAAAATTGTGAAGTGGCGTCTATTTTATATCAACTTCCGGCAAGAGCGTAGCGTAAGTGTTTTGTTTTGTGGCGTTTATTTACTTACGCTTTTGTTGTCGCCATTGTTAGGTTGGAACGCTATATTTTCTTTTTGAGTTCGCATTAGCTATAATTTCCGCATAGAAACGATACCAGTGGTTAAATGCGGGAAAAGGACCCAAATAGTGACTTTGATAGCAAAAATGTATTTGAATTAGTTCTTATTATTTAATAATACTTGCTAGGATGTAGAGACCCGACCCATGAGATAAGAGTCATTTTAGTAATTTTTATTACATTTATTTATTTAATTGTACATTAAAACCTATGAAAACATATAGTGTGTTAAGAAAACTCATTCGCAGCCTTCCATGGTCAAATTGAAGTTTGCCATAACTTGATATACAGGGTGATTCTTTAATAGTGCAAAAAAAATTAAAGACAGATTCTTTGGCCAAAAAGAAACAAAAAAGTCCTAATAAACATGGGTCCGGAATTGCTTTGTTTCTGAGATACAGAGTGTTAAAGTTTTCAAAAAAAAAAACCAGCCGCCTATGGAATAAATAATTTAAATCTAACTGTGCCAGAACATGATCATTAATAGCACTAGTAAACCTTCAAAGTTTCACTAAAATCGGTTAAGGGGTTTTTAGATTTTGAAGCATTTTAGTTTTTGTCTTAACAGGTTCAGAGATGTGCAAAAATATGGGTCTAATTTTTTTCTTGAAAACGAAGCTACATCTGAAAAAATCTCAGTAGACAAAAAAGTTGCATTTTTAGTTGCTTTATTAAAAAAATGTATAAAAATGAAAAAAACAATTCGTGGGCGTTATTTTTTGTGCAAAAACCTGATCGTTATGCCCCCCTGGGCACGCCTCTGGAATTACTACGTCAATTGTAATAGGTCCAAAAGATACCTCATAAAGTTATAAACAAACTCTTAAAATTTTATTAAAATCGCTCAAAGCGTTTTTAGATAACATAAAACAAAACGAATTAAAAAAAACTTTCTACACCCTGTATCTCGGAAACTATGCATTTGCGAATATATGTTTATTAGGACTTTTTTGTTTATTTTTAACCAAAGAATCTGTCTTTAAATTTTTTTGCAATATTAAAGAATCACCCTGTATACCCATTGAAGCAAATAAACTACCATAAGTCAGAGAGAACTAAATTACATCTTGATCTTGAACTATTTTTCTAAAAATGTACAAAACACTTAATAACAACAATTTTTATTGACAAACTGCAGTCTGGCATTGACCTACAGACTTAAGTTATGGCATGACTAGATTTTTTATCTTTCTTTCCAAGGCCTATCCTAAATGAGTTTTTTTTGGAACACACGATATATCATAGTAATACTTATGCTTTGGAGATTGAGTTGGTTATTCTTTTTGTTTATTTATTTCAAGGTTTATGTTTTGTGCATTGTTTTAGTCCGTCTTGTATTTAACGTACTTTTATGTAGTAGAGTACCTAAGAAAGAGTTTAAATTAATTTAGTTAAAAATCTCAGCAATAGTAGTACAAATGCTGGAGTCGGAGGAGTAGTGGAGCATAATCGACAAATTAATTTCGGTGATCATGACATGGAAACTAGAGGACGAGCGAATTAGACAAGAAGAATAGACATAGATAAAGGCAGAATGAGACAGCAGCTCCCCGATGTGTACGTGAGCGGTCCCGGGGAAACTGTAATGAGAGGAGCAGGGGTTTTAGTCGGTAAAAATCCGGAACTACCCAAAGAGGGTAGTCTTTTGAAGATTTTTCCTCCTTCATTAAAAAAAAACTGCCAGTTTCATTGAAAAAAGCATTTCTATATTCATTTAAATATTCTGGTGTACTGAGGTTCTACTCTGTTTAGCCATGATTATTGATTACTTTAATAAATTGATTTTACATTATTTTTTGACATTGAAAGTTTAACGAATTGGAAGTGTGATGGTAATACGGGGTTTCAGTAGCAATTTGTGTGACGCTTGGAAAGTGCGTAGTTGTCGCAAATTTTTGCAAGTTGTATGTATTGCAGGTGAATGTTGTTGGTGTCATTTTCAAGATCTCGTCAAGGGCGAACTTTCTGGAAAGGTTCTGAAAATGTAAGATTCGAGGCTGTGAAAATACGGGGGTTAAAATGATTTTTTGAACACGACAGCGTTCGTTGCTCTTACATCGCATACTTCTTGAAAGACCCAAATGTGATTTGGGGCTAGTTCGTAAGAGGATAAATCAATGCTCATCGTACTGGCTGTTGTTTGGGGTCTGTGTTGCACGGAGCGAAGTTACAGAGGTGTAAGGGTGAAGTGCATTTGTAGCAAATTGGATGTTCGCATAAACAGGGGGAAGGAAACAATTCTGTTTTTGGCAGTATACAGGGTGTCCCAAAACGAATGGGACACCGATTAGTCATACATTCCTTACGTCATAATAAATCGATTAAACCCAATATACTTTAGTCCCTTCAGTAAGAAGTTATAGGGCCTGGAATTTCAATTTTTTATTTTTTTGTTAATTTCCCCAAATGTCGAGATATTGATTTCAATTTTGGTATACATACTTACTATTACGTACTGCACTAATATGAAAAATTTCATAAACTAGACTTGACTGTAAGGGGCACTTTATCTATCTTTCAAAACTTTTTTTAGCTCTAACTTTGTTATCTGTAACATTTTTTTAAATTTTAGGTTATCTGAACGAGAATTAAAATACACAAAAATAATGTACTCTTAGGTCATAAGCGTAAGAGCAACCGTATACCTTAAAATGCTCATCAAAGGTTTTTGGTTGTCATTAAGACGTGCAATTATCAAATAGCCATGATCACAAAAACAATGGGTAATGATTGTAATCTAGTAAACGACAAGAAATCAATTAATGACGTTGGTGACATCAGTTTTTTGTGTTTTGTGCTTACGAAAATGCTGCAACATAACGAACCTTTCAGCATTGGAGAATTCGTTATGTAGCGGCATTTTTTTTTAAATAAAAGAAAAAACACTTGTGCCACTAATGTCATTAATTCTTTTATCATTGTTTTTTACTAGATGACCATTGTTTTTGTGATCATGGCTATTTGATAATTACACGTCTTAAAGACAACCAAAAACCTTTGATGGGCATTTTAAGGTAAACGCTTGCTTTTAGGCTTAAGAACTAAGCATACCTGATTTTTGTGCTTTCTAATTCTCTTTCAGATAATAACCTAAAATTTCAAAAAAAGTTACAGATAACGAAGTTAGAGATAAAAAAAGTTTTGAAAAATAGCTAAAGTGCCTCTTACAGTTAACCCGGGATTAGTCGCTAGGTTTAGTTTCGCGTCGTTGGTCGCGCGTGAGCGTTTCGCTCACAGCTGACATTTTGAATGTATACTTGTGTTTTTTTCATAATTGGCAATTATTACTTTATAATCATAATGTAGCAATATCTGTTAACGTCATACCTTAAAATTAAAATAAAAAATTATTCATTGAATATACAAAACTTTATTTTTTACACCATGTGTAAATACAACTCAAATCGTTAAATTAAAATCCAAAAAAAATATAATATAAACTCTGCTTCCATCTCTAGTTTGTATCCAACTCATCCGAAACTTGTAAACAATTAGGGCAGGTATATGTGGTATGTTCCGTGCAAATGGCTTGTTGGCAAGATCGCTAAATCAAAAATGTTTAGAACAAATTCAAAAATATAAAAGTAAACGTGGTTAGTCGCGTAATGAGCGATTTGCTCACACTAGCGCACGCACCTACCAAACTACTTGTCACAATTGCACTGTGCCTTGTTTTTTCATGAAATAATACCACTAGCCGACGCTTGACGAATAGGGTGGGGATTAGAAAAATTGGCGGGGCCGTACCTGCCATTGCACTAAAATGGCGAATTAATTTGTAAAAACGTGAGGGAATCGCTCATGTAGCGACCAATGCCGGGTTAAGTGTAGTTTATGAAAAAAAAAAATTGTTAATGCAGTACATAATACTGCGCATGTATACCAAATTCAAATCGATATCTCTACATTTGTGGAAATTAACAAACAAATAAAAAATTGAACAAGGCACTATAACTTCTTCCTGAAGAGACTTTGTACTAAGGTATATTAGGTTTAATCGATTTATTATAACGTAAAGAATCTATGACTCATCGGTGTCCGATTCTTTTTGGGACACCCTGTATATGTGGATGAATCTGTGGGTTTTTAAGAATTTTGCGGCCTAGGTTGATTTGGGGGTTGCAAAATTGGGAAAACGTTATAATTATCAGAAAAACCTCAAAATTAATATTGGTGAGAAATTCGCTGTTTGGAGAATTTCTACTGGTCGATTTTATTTTTTAAGAGAATTCGTGATGCGGTTGTGAGAGGGGGGGGGGATTTTTTGTTTTATTCTCTCAATTTTTAAATAAGGAAAATGTGCAATTTTGTTTGATTCTTGCCTTTTGTAAATTTGTAAATTTGCAAGTAAATATTAAATACGTATGTATTGAAATGGTCTTTAGCCCGTTACACAACTCTGCTTGCCGAATCAATAATTTAAAGCAAGTCAATAAAGCACAGAGCTGGGGTAAGCAGGCAACTGCAAGAAGTCATATTAGAAATTTTAATTTATAATTACATCGGTAAAGCATTGCCGATATTAAATGAAATTACTTTAGAATGAATGGCAATAAGGCAGAGCTCAAATCGTAAATTAGAATCGCCGATTTATCAATTAACATAAATTAAGAGGTTGGTGCAATGTAAAGCTAAAAATAATTCAAAAAAATCTATCACCAAAGGGATTTGTTACGTGCAGGTTAATTAAATTTGCATATCAGTTTAATTGAATAAGTACAGTTCTATGAACTTTTTAAATAAAGGTAAGAAGGACAGAATGTTCCTAATACAGTGCAAAAAGAGCACAATAATAGATCGAATAAGGCTATAAGAAAATGGAGCAGTGATATCCGAAGATTGGTGAAATTCAGACAGGTTTTATAAAACTTCAAGAAAATCACACTACAGGAAATGGACAAGATTTGTGTTTATAAAAATAAGTCAGTGTAATGACACAAGTGAACAGACAATTAAAATAAAACTTCGTGAGTGGCGCTAGAACTTAGATAAATTACAAACATGAACAAACAATAATTTAGAAAGTAAGGTTATATACAGTTTTATAAATTAAGTTGTAAATTTAGATTATAAGTAATTGCATTGTATTCAGTTAACATTCGGTTTTATGTAGCCAGATAGGCAATTGTTGTTAACGAACAAAAAAAACAGTTAAAAATAAATTAATTCCATGACAAGCTAAAATGTGTCTCCAGTTTATTTAACTTTTAAACCATTTACCATAAAAATAAATATAAAATAATTATACCGGCGTGATCAGCAGTTTACAGTGCACATGTGAGAGTGTGGGTGGAAAAATCCATCACATTAAAAATATTTTCTCCGGTGACCGCCTCCGACAACATCGGCAGCCAGATCCAGTTTCCGATCATCAGTTGCGGGCTTCAACAAAGGTCCAGAGCCTGAGAGAGGGTGTCAGCAGTTCCGCCCGGTGTGTACGAGGCCAGCACATCAGTTGCAGCATCCCAGGGGTTCAGCATCCAGCTGCAAGCATCAGGAGAAGCTGTCCGAGAAACCAGCCGCAGCCTAAGAAAGGTCAGGTTAGTGGTGCCAAGCAAATAAGCGTGCTAGAGCTACGAAATTTACCATGAGGAACGATCCCCATGAGAGGAAACCGATCCCAGTATCACAATACGTCAAAATAGAGCAGGAGTTCCAGAATTTGTGAAAATATAAGTTGAGGTTATGTTAGGGACGCGTTGAAAACAGCTGAATTGCGAAGGAAGCCGCCAACGATCTAAAACAAAACACGATTAGGAACGTTTAATAAAGCGCGAGATTTGAATTACCTGTTAATTTGTTCATGGATTTGCTTTTAAATTCACTATAATCACACAGAAATGAACTGCACGTGGAATCAATTTGCTGATAGATATTATTGACAGAGCAGCGAGTCTGCGTGTTTGCTAGTTCTAAATTTCATAGCCCAGTGGCGTAACACGGGGATTTTTATTTTGAACAATTAGGTGAACCCAACCAGATTTTGAGTCCATGCCTATCGATAAAGAGCTAGCCATAATTTATCTTGCATATGTGCGCAATACTAAAAAGGGAAAAACACTGATTCAATGAACCCATTGATACAGATATTCATTTACTTTTAATAAGTAAAAATTTGATATTAAACAAAATAAAAATATGTGTAGGATGTGTATTTATTTAGTAAATTAAATCATCATAATAATAATATAACATAATCCTTTACAGTATATGTACAGAAAATGCAAAATTACCTAGTTTAGACAATGTAAAAGCTCCCCAAATAACAAATACTTTTATAGCATATTTATTGAACAATTAACACAAAACTAAAGATACAGATCAACTAAATAACTCAAATCTCTCCAATCCCTTCTTCACACTGTCCTGTTTCTCCTAATAAAAGCAGTAACATCTTTGCTCCAGTTGTTATATTTGCTATTAAAGCACGTTTCACGAGTAAACAAAATAAACTATAAACAATAATATGTGGAGCTGCCGAGTGGGTGGCTTCTAATTCTCAGACTCCTTCAAAACAGTTAACAAATGTAATAAAGAACGACTCATATAAGCAATGCATCTTTTAAAGTTATATAAAAAAAATTGAATGTAATATCGAATTCAACATCTTTATCTAACGGGTGTTCATAAACAGTCGTCATCCCAGTTGCCTTAAAAAACAAAATGTTATGTCTTTGATTAATTCGTACAACACAATGAAACGTCATTGAGTACTGTCATAGCGCATTATTTCTCAATTTTAATAGACATACGTTTCTGAAGTCAAAACCTACTGGGATGACGACTGTTTATGAACACCCATTAATTGCAGATTAATATTAAATTGTACAAGATGCTGAGAAGGTTCAAAATTGTAGTACGTATTATTTATTAATGATGTGAACAACTTTCACACTTTTGTAAATTTCTATCCCTTGTAAATTTTTCAGTTTTTGCAAATTTTATGTCAGACTTGAAAATTAGCCAAGTTCATTTTCAATGCATTAACGAAGGTTGGTAAATTGCAACTTCTGTAAATTTTTTTTGTCGTATTATATTTGCAGGTTGATTCTCACAAGCCGATAGAACGAATTTATTTATTTTTCAAAGAAGCTTCTCTAGACTTAGTTGCAAAGCAATCTAATTTATATGCTACCCGAGCATTGAGGGCATAATGGGAATGAATTGGGTGCTACTCCAAGGACAGGAAAGGAGTTGGTGTCTGATAAACATACTCTGGTAGGATGAGTGGTTCTAAAATTGACTAACAAGTTACAAAATAAGGATTTCGAATATACTTCAATAATTTTCTGCCACGTTCCCATTAATGGACAAATGATCAGAGAAAGGATTCTTTGGATCTGGCATCATTCGACAAACCTGTAAATACTTTCCAACGAATGAACTTGCCCAAGATAAGAAGATATCAATTGGACAATCCGATTTTGCAGTTTGACGAAATCTCAATTAATAAAATGGAAGGATCTTGGTCTAAAAGCTGTGACTCTTTGCAGCAATATGCACAACGCTGAACAAAAAAGCAGTTCTCAGAACCAATAAATTGAGTAAACGTGAGATTGTTATATATCCTCAATCTGTTGTTGATTACAATAGATTCATCGGAGTAATGGATTGTTTTGTTTAAAAAATGGTGGCCTAAACATTGCTTGGAAAACTAAACGGTGGTGGATGAATATATCTTATTATCTAGTAGACGTAGGAATTGTGAATTCCTACATTTAATACCGACAGACTATGAAAAGAAAATAAACAATTGAGCCATCTTGACTTCAGAAGCAAACTGGTCGAGAACGTAGCTTCAAGACGAAGATCTGGACCACCAGTTGATTCAGAAAGTTTTTCCTGCTAAAACAACATTCCGGCTTATATAAGTTTACAACTAAAATAATATAACCGCCCTGGTGGCCTAGTGGTTAGAGTGGCAGACTAGCGATCAGCGGTCCCGGGTTCAAACCCCGGGGGAGGCACAAATTTACGTAGAAAAACGTATAATATCAGTCCTTCTCAGGACTAACCAAGAACACCTGAAGACGGGAGTAGATCAAAACTCCCGAAACGTTGTGTAATTTACACCCTAGACAGTGAAAAAAGTCCGAAAAACATATCAATAGACCACTGTCAAAAAATGACATTCAGAGAACATACCGGCTTTATTTACAATGTTTTAAGGGTGACATTCAAAAGCACGTGAATATTATGTGCACTGGTTGTAAAATAGCTGTGTGCTGTAAGAAATATAGGTTATTAATATGAAAATAGTAAAAAAGTGCCTATACAGGGTCATCCAAAGTTAAACTCCCAAAAGTTCAGGGCTGATTTTTCATGTAAAAATAAGACGTTTTTCGTCTATAAATATATTTCCAATGATGCGTGAGTGAAAAGAAAAAAAAATGGAAGTATTGGAAAACACTGATCTGTCAGGGAATCTCCTTATCGGGATCTATGGGCGTACTCAACTACTGCAGCGCGCGCATTGCCATTACAGTATTCGTAAATAAACACAATATCACCGTAGGTGCAGTGTAAATATTTGGCACGGTTGTGATTAAAATATTCAAAAACACACTTAAAATGCACTACAACTTCAATTAACCAATTCACTCAGAGAAATATCAAAGCTTGTCAAGGTTTGACACACACACAAAAAGAGAGCACGCATTTCATGCAAAAGTGTAGTTGAGACTTTTGTTTTCACCCTAGTTCGGAGGGGGTGCATTATTGAAAATAAATGTATAGACGAAAATAGTAATTTTTGTATTAAGTGCGCGAAATAAGTGTTTTTTTATGGCGCGTGAGAATGTCAATTTTCGCCGAGACCGTTAGGTTGAGGCAGAAAAGTCATTCAAACGCGCCATAAAAACACAAATTTTGCCACAAAATACAAACGTTTTTTCTACAGCCGAATAATTATTGATTTGGTTTATGTAAATTCTAGAAATAAAATATGAACATTAATTTGCTAACATAATATGTAGTCACCTAATGTGTTGTAACTAAGGAAATGGAGTTCCAAAACGGTTTTTTCACTGCTAGCCGTGAAGAAATGTTATTTTTTCACGTGTTAAAAATAGTTAAACTTCGCGTATCTATAGCGATGCATAAATGTCACGTTTTTTTGAGGGCTGTAGAAAATGGTATATTGTATGTTAAGAGCTGAAAGAGCATTCTTGCCGCTTGCGCATGAATATTAATAATCATGCAAAAGCGGCAAGCGCACTTTTAGCTCGAATACTATTTTTTCGACGACTGAGCATATTATTAAAGGAAAATATCATATTTCATTTTATTGCTAAATTAATTGACAATCAAGTTAATATTACTCGCGCAGTCCATGACATGTGACGCGATTATTTCAGCAAATGACGGGCGTTGTCAAGGAAACATTCGGACGTGGGTACCTATTTTGTTCACGCGGACACCCAAAACGCTCGGCGAGTGGCAAAGTGATGAAAACGCACGCTCAGCGGCAAATGTCAACTTTCTGTTGTCAAATGACAGTGAGAAAAATCTACTTTCGATGTCAGTCGTCGAAAAAAGTCTTATTTTTACATGAAAAATCAGCCCTGAACGTTTGACAGTTTAACTTTGGATCACCCTGTATAATCCCGACAGTTTTCTTTTATGGTTCCTGCTGAAAATATCCAGAACTTTGTTAATGTTCATTTTTAACACAATGTCTTGGATGGATATGCATTAAAACCAGTCCATTCAACCGATCTTCTGTCATTCTGCTGCGAAGATATGTTTTTAATCGGCGTAAGGTGGAGAAAGATCGCTCAGCAGTGCTAGTAATCACAGGAAACGTGCACAACAATTGACAAAGAGTTTTAATATTTGCAAGCGCCGTTGCTGTCTTGTAGGCATCTGCTGGGGACTTTAGCATAATATTTTCTCTCCTCTCTTGCCAAATGTTTAGCGTTCCCTTCAAAGACATTTGGACAATTTGCGAATTTTGCGATAACTTGATTTTCCCATAAGAAGTATGTACTGTGATGGAGGCTCTATACTCCATATTACACAAAATAAAACGAAAGTAATTATAGCGGAACCGTATTAAACTCCTTGTCTATTTTTAAGTCTGGGAGGAGCACGTGCCCCCGAGCCCCCCTTCTAAATCCGCCTATGGTTGATATAAATAAGTTTAATTTTATTTGTTCTTATTTTTTAGGTAAGTATTAGGCTTTTATCATTTTATTGTAGGTATATTAATAATAATTAGTAGTTTGTTTTACCAACTTGTAAATATTTGCAAGTATATATGCTTCTTGCAGTTTCGTCTTTTAGGTGTTGTATCTAAATTCTCCCAACCACATTATTTTACATTGAATGAACTATATTATTATTTAATTTTTTTGTTTTTTTTAATTTATTAATTTTTTGCATACATTTTTGCAATATTTCCCCATCATAACTAAATTCTAAACTAATATAAACAAAATGTTTTGACAGTGGTATGACCTATTTACCAGAGAACTTTTATGACATATTTTGCGCTGAATGCTCGCTGGTAAAAAGGTTTATCAACCATTTTTGCTAAAATATTATCAAGAATGATTGTTAAATACTTTAAAATAGTCAAGTGCTAGTAAAATTCGATGATTTAAATGCTCAATAACTGAAGAACCCATTTGCAAGTCAAATTACCATTTTATGCCTTTAATTACAGCACCGAGCACTAAAATATTTCAAGGCAAAACCGTCGAGCCATTAGATCTAACAAACAATGCATGAATCGGCATAAGTAGTTATTACAATGAGCTTTTCTACTGTATTTAATAACAGTTTTATGCAACCAAACACTTAATCAGCATTTTTACGTGTAGGTACTTGAAGTACAACGGTAAACATCACAATCTGTTTTTATCGAAATTGCGTTAGAGATTATGCTATATATAAAATAAAAGTTCTCAGTTATCTTTAAAGTTTACAAAGTTTCATAATAAGAACGTATCTAAACAATGTGTCTGTTAATAAGAATGACAACTGTTATTGCTCTGCTTAGCATTACCACTTCCCCATCTTTAAGTGCACACATATTAGGAGTCGTTCCGACTCCTTCCCACAGTCACCAAATCGTGTTTCAGCCCTTATGGCGGCAATTATCTCTGCGAGGACACCGAGTGACGGTGCTCACACCAAACCCCTTAAAGGAAGCAGCCCTTACAAACTTAACTGAAATCGACTTAAGCTTCTCCTACGAGCAGTGGAATAAAATAAATTTGGTCAACATGGCCGGGCAAGGGCTTCTGGAACTCTTCAGCACGGGCATAGCGATCGTCAACGACCTGATCGACCAGCAGCTACAGCATCCAGAAGTGCAGGCCCTCCTGAAAAATAAAAACAATCACTTCGATCTCGTAATAGCAGAACTTCGCTTTCCGGTGATGTTTGCGTTTTCCGTCAGGTTTGACTGCCCCTTCATAGGGATTTCGTCTCTGGACGCTCCTTCCTACAATCTTGATCTGATTGGAAACCCGTCTCATCCCGTGCTAAATCCAGACTTTATATTGCCATTCTTTGGAGAGCTGACGTTTTTAGAACGGCTCGCCAGCGTGCTCTTCCGTGTGTTTTCGAAATTTTACGAAGAGATGCATGTTGTATCGCTGCAGCCGATGGTTAGCAAGCATTTCGGACCTGAGTACCCACTCTTAGTGGACATCACAAGAAATGTCAGCATGTTGTTTGTAAATACTGATCCAGTTTTTCACCCGATAAGGCCCTTGCTGCCATCTGTTGTGCAGATTGGTGGCGGAAGTCATTTGAAACCTGCTCAACCCTTGGCAAAGGTAAAGTGGGTATGAAAATAAGAGTTTATATTTCATTTTTATTTTCTAGGATTTGCAAAAGCTGCTTGATGGTGCAACGCAAGGATTTATTTACTTTAGCTTGGGAAATAATGTTAAGAGTAAGGACATTTCACAGAAAACTCGTGATGTTTTGCTGCAAGCTTTTACGGCACTCCCTTACTTGATCCTGTGGACATTTGAATTGGAGGATTTGCCTGGAAAGCCTAATAATGTCATTATATCGAAATGGTTTCCTCAACAGGATATATTAAGTGAGTTAACTTGAACTGTTTCTTGCAATTAGATTTATTTTTTGAATTTTTCATCAAAATATTCAAATATTGTGTAGCAATTGACATAGCTTGGGGTAAGTAACGTTTTATTATACGAGGGATGATCAATGTATTTGCAGCCTACCATATAAAGAAACAAACAAGACGCTTGAATGAAAATATATTTTATTCGCAACCATATATGTAATAAGATCATTACTGACTTTTAAAAAGTTGGAAAATGAGCTATTTCCAACTTGTAACTTTCCAACCGGTCGGAAAAGTGATTACCGTCGCAGCGGTTGGAAATGAATCTATTCCCGACCGCTGTTGTATCATAATATAATAATTTTTCCAATTATTGTTTAGAATAAAGTGGTTGCGAATAAAATAGTATACATACCACGATGAAAAGTTTCATTCCTGTCTTGAGATAAAGTTGACCTCGACGCTACGCGTCTCGGTTAACTACTTAATCTCTCGACAGGGATGAAACACTTTCCACCTCGGTATTTAATATACTATTTCAATGTAATCACCCTGGAACAGCAATATACTATTTCCACAGCAAGAATTTTATTCGGTCGACACCAATATTGGACCACCACATCGAGGTGCATCTTTACAAGATTCTCTTCCATGCTTAAACTTGACCACCCTATGTAAACACCAGTAGACCAGGTGTAATTGTTTTTGCACAAATATTTAATTACTGCACAAATTTCACCTTTTTCCATTTAATGGAACCTAACATGTATTGCTTAACTAAACAATTAATATGACGGATGTTACTAAAAAAGACTATTGTGTCAAATGACGACAATTGTTTTTTAAAATGTCTAAGCTATCTATGTTACGCCATGAACACATTGATCATTACTCTTAGTTTGGACAGTGATATTACAAATTATGGAAAAGTAGAAATAACAGCTTAGTTCATGTCTTACAGTATAGCATGAAATATTGCCTTTATAGCAGGACCATGACTATAGGTACCTATCTTTGATAGAAAAGACTAAAATATTTAGAAGATGCTATAAAAATATAGCAATAGACATTTAGTTGGGCAGGCAACACATTAAGCGCCGTAGTAGCCAAGCGGGTTACGGTATCGTGAAATTCAGTATACAGTAACATCAAGCACACAAAACCCCGAGTAGGGGAGGTTAGTGCTAGCTGTTTCACAAGTACACTCCAAAAAAAAATTATAAATATTCGTAAACGCAGGAAATTTTAAGTTTTTTTTAATTATAATTTTTTTTCAAATAACAGTGTTTACGTTACTAAACCACTACTTATCAAATAAATTCATTGTTAAGCAAGTAATGTATATTTTTATAATAATACATATTGTAATGGTATATTGCTTACAGCCATTCTGGTTGCATAACTAACACACGAACATGAAAGAAAGATGCAAATAGGCACAGAATTGGTATTTTGTTTATTGCAACAATAAGTCATTATTATACAATAAATACACAAGATATGGTTAGCAGTAACTATAATTTGATTAACAGAGGTTAGCATTAGATGAAACAGTATTGGCAGGGTTATGTTCAACTGGTTTTTCAATAATTGTGCTCGTAATGGCAGATGCACATAATTTATGTTGACTGACAGATTAGATATTGTAACGTCAAGATAAGATAGTGAATTTGCTTTGATACAGAGATGTTTGAGACGTCACGAAAGTTATATACAGCGTTAGTAGTAAAATTTATGATGCCCACAATCGGTAACGCAGCTGACAGGTAAGAAAAGAGGTGTAAGGAAGCATAATGCAAAAAGCATTGAAAAAGCAACCTAATATAGAAGAAAGACAATGGTGCAGTGCTAATTAAGCTTGTGAAACCAGTGCTATTAAAACTTAAGTGAAATAAGCATATATATAATACACATATATTGCTGGTAGGGCCTGGAAACTTCAGAAAACATTACGGCGCCGACATAGTCTCACTTAGAGTATAACGCGTCTCGTGCGCATGCGTGAGAATTTGAACTCCGCCTTTAAAAGCGAATTTTAAACTTGCCCACTTCCCCATTGGCCGGACGACGCCGCCGCGCTTGCATACAGCTCATCATTATACATTGAAGAGTTGGTTGTCTGTCTCACTTCCTTGGTCAGTTTCCCACTCATAGCCGCTAGCAATATAGTAAGTATTAGATATATGGAAATAAGCAAACAAGTGAGGTTGTAGTGTGCTACGAGTTGACATTTATGCAAAAAACATTTTAGTTACTAAGGAAAATATTGCACAAAACCTACTTGAGAACATTTTTTAACATGTTGCTAGGATACTAGATCTTCTTTTATAATTGTTTATAAGCGAAGCCAAGCGAGAAGCTTGTTGTAAAGATTGGCTCGCCAAAGTTAATAAATTTTGAATATTAAAAGTTATACTTTTGTGCCAAGTGTTGGTTTGTATTGATCTCCAGTGTACAGAGTCCATTTGTCAAAAAATTCTTTGAGTTATAAAGTGCCATTTAAGAGGGAGGTTATCCTGAAGGTTCGCCCACTTGAGTCCAAAGTCGGGGCTTGTTTTCCAGCAGTTTGAGGCATCTGCAAGCTGAAATTTGTGTGCATCGTGTAGTTTGAACTTTCGTTAGTGCCTACATCCAGAAAGCAGAAGTCGGGAGCTTTCCAAATATAAATTATAGCGGTGGCGTCCCTTAGAAATGCAACCGGACAGAAACCAGTAGGTCCACTTTTCGAGGTAGATTTGAATAGAAGGGAGTTCCGAGAGGCGTTCAGCGTCGTACAGCACTTGGAGCAGACATCGTACGAGGTTCAGAAAAAGGTTCCAGCCGCCGGGAGGTTTCCAGATGATAATTACAAGGTTGGCGTCCTTAGAAAGTGCAGAATCTGAAGAAGAAGTCGACCAGCATCCAAAACATTTGTCTGTCCGCGTCCTTTGCTGACGTCAACAAAAGGAAACAAAAACAGGTTAGCCAAACTACTTGAGTCAATAATTGCACTGCGATTACTCACCTAAGGCGAATTTGTTGCTTGTTGGTCAAATATGCGTTGATTGACGCTGGTTTTTGTGCGTTCAGACCCTCTCTGTTTTTGCCGTCAGTTATAAGTTAAACTGCCACTTGCAGAAAAGTTGGGCGTTTGCCATACAAGTGTAAAAATCATACTCAATAGTAAATTTTATACTGGATGTTACAACCTAACCCTGGGAATTTGAGTTTCCTCACGCTAATCCGGGGCATTTATTTTACATTTAGTTGCCAATAAATAAAATAGGAAAGGCAATAAACTATTTATTTTGCAAATAATTATTACAAAGCATAATTTTTAACCAGCCCTGAGAAACACCATATGAATTCCTATTAAACTATTATTTGTGTTATTTTCCACATTATTTATTTATATCATAACAAACTTGTCACCATACAACGTCGAGTGTTATTACAATATTGCAACGATACTAAGAGATTATACAAAATAAATATTGTATTAGATTGCATAATTATCAATTATCCTAAAGGTTAATGCGAAATACTACGAAATATTTTCATTTGATGATCCCGTATTGACAGTGAAAATTAAATTTTCATAATTCCGTCCATCAAGCCATACTTTCTCCACCTGTCTTCTCCTATATGTAAAACATTCTCTTTCTTCCACATATTTTCCAGAGTGTACATTTCGTGAACCGTTCTTCGCAAAACTCACAAATCAAAATCATCGAGAACGATTTTTGAAACCGCTGATCGCATTCATGCCCGAAGGTCGATTTTAGATCATACGCAATAGGCAGGTCCTTATACTGCAGTCTTACTCTTTTCTGATATCTTTCTCCCACAGTACCGAGTTTAGAGATTTTATTATGCGCTTTCCCTTATTGATTCGCTGAGTACTTTCCTCGTCACTATTACCCAATTTATTAAAAATTATTCCTCTACTCCGTGAACATATCCATTTTCTCTGCACGTTCTTATTCATTCTTCAATTTTCTCCTCATGTAACTTAGGTGATCCTGGTTTTCATCAATCACCACTGGTTCGTCTGCGAAATATAGACTTAAAGCATGTGATCTCCCTCTTTAAGTTCCATATTTCTTTGTCCATCTTACGAGGGGAGGGCTGTCTAAATATATTTTACCTTTTTGTGCAACTGTTACGACTTTTCTGCACTCCTTTTAGTTCTGCAACACTGGTTTTGCACCTTCTATAATTTGCTATTTCTTTTATCGTTATCTGCACGCTTTTCCTTGGCCTAGCTTGATCGCGAACGCGGCCGGAGCGCTCCTCGATGGTCGCATTCTTTTGTTTGAGCGTGTTCTTTCGTTTGGGGGAACGCCGCTGAGGTGTTTTGGTGCTTGCATTGGTAGCTATTTGTCCTGCCGCTGTACGGGCCTTCAGTTTAGTGTTTATGGAAGTTTGAGGCCCCACTGTAGAGCGGCGTATTGTGTGGTTTGGACAAAATTTTGGAGAGATTATTTTGTTCTTGCCTTGTTTGGCGAATTCGTACACTGTGCTGCGCCTACCCTTCGATTTTCCTTGCCCAGTTCATCCAGGGTGAGTTCCGCTTTATATTGTTTGTCGTTTCGCAAAGGTTACTTTTTCCAACCAGTTCAGAGTTTTCGGCCCCAGTTGTTCGCCGCCGCTATCTGTGCGTGACCTTTACTTGCTTCACTGCCGTCGGCCGCATGTCCCGCTTCAATTGGTAACTTCCCCAGCACGCCTGGTTGTCGATAAGCAGGTGCCCTAAGGAAGCAGCTATCAGCTTTTATCGTAAACTGAATTTATATAACAATTACGATCTGTGAACTAGTGAAAAACGGCTCATCCGATCGCTAACTGCCCGACTGTTGAACACGATTTTGTACTGCCACATATCGGCCTGCGTAATTCAAATACTGATTTTTCCCGAAGCATTGCAAGAAGGTGAGTCACGACCGCTCAGCAACTTTTAATTTGTTGTCAAGTTACCGGTAATTATTGTTTGATTGTGTTATAATTAGTAATTGTATTGTGCTATAAATGTATACTAAATGTTGGTATTCCTAACTTAACTCAGTATTGGACAATCCTGCATACAGTAGCGCACTCGTAATTGATGAAAGTTTACTATGAGTATTTGAATGATCTTGTGCTATAATTGAATTGTTGATTATACTGTATGCTTTAATTTCTATGCTAATTATACTGTGATATTTGAATGGGGTTATCGTTATTGCGTTGTTGCTACCGATGATTATTTGAAGCTTTCTTTCAGGAGATTTGGACTGCTGGAGTTTACAAATTCTCGTTCTATACCTGAGCACAGTCGTCGTTATTGTAAAAATTCGTTGGTGCTCTACCGGTCTTATATAAACAATTTAATTGCTGAACTTAAAGTACTGCACGACCGTCTTCATTGAGCTAATTGTGGTCGGCAAGTGTGTTCAAGCAGTTTATGATTTTTAGTTTCTTGAGAGATTAGCCAACGAATACATTGTTTAGTATCTATTAAGGGTAACAAAACCCCTTTATTTTAGTTTCCTTCATTCTTCAATTTCTTTCCAAATGTTTTGACTCAACCTGTCTTTTTGAACCCTTCTTAACTCCTAGAATCTTTTTACTGGTATTAGTAAAGGTTTCTTTGCAATTTCACTACATATATTTAATATTCTTACTCTTATCAATTTATTTCATTGGCTTATAAATGAAGTTTTTATTTTAATTATTTAATTTTGAATAATTCTACATTGAATTGTTGATTTCAATGAACTTGAATACAATGCTGATGAATAAAAATTGTACATTTTTGAAGGGCATCCTAACGTCAAGCTATTTATCACGCAAGGAAGCTTACAATCGATAGAAGAAGCAATATACAACTACATCCCAATAGTTGGAATGTCTTTCTTCGGTGATCAGCCTACCAATGTCAACCGAATCGTGTACCAAGGTTTGGGGCTGTCAGTAGATCACACGACTGTAACCAAGGAGTCCTTTCAGAGAACCATTTTGGAAGTTATCAACGACCCAAGGTAATATAATCGAAAAAGTTATTTAAAAATTGTAATCGTATTTGGTTTTAGGTATCGCAACAAAATTAAAGAATTGGCTAACTTAGCAAGAGATCAACCAATGACAGGTATGGAGCGTGCAGTCTGGTGGACAGAGTATGTCATAAGACATAAAGGCACGAAGCATTTTCGAAGTCCTGCTATGGATTTGCCTCTGTATCAGTATCTTCTTCTCGACGTTGTAGGTGTCTGTTTACTAATAGTAGTAATAAGTGGATATTTGTTAATTAAATTTGTTAGACTGACGTGTAAACTTTTAATCCGTTTTAAAAGAAAAACAAAAGTAAAAACCAGATAATATATAATTAAATTGTTAACTTCAGTTATATTGTGAACAATAAAAATGTTGGTATGTCTAAGAGCAAAATAATGTTTACTGTATTCTAAGCAGCTCTTCATCCCTGTTGTTTCTTTGCATACAGTAACTGTTGGTAAAAAGTAGATGAATTTTTTATATGTTCTTGAAGATTTTAAGTCTAAAAACTGGATGTTAGAAATTCTCACTTATTTGCGAACATTTTAGTCAGTATTCTACGTATTTTGTTAAAGTGAAAGCAGGAATAAGTAAATTTTGGCAATCACCAGTAAGAGTTGGTATTTACCAATTTGGTTAGCAATTACACAATAAAAGTGAAGGGAGGAGAATTCAGAGTCCTTACGTATCAGTTTGTAAACAATGTTTACAAAAAGTGAAGCAAGAAAAAAAATCTGTAAGAGGCTTTACCCAGAACTTCCCTCGTCGACATTGTGACACTAAATAATTTTAAAAATCAAATTAAGTTAGAAGTAAGAGTATCTTCACGTTTCTAATAATTTAATAATATATTTTCAAATAAAAAAACGTTACCGGTGGTCGAATTCGAACGGCAGGCGGACCACTATGCAGCCCCAATGTTTTGTGGAATATTGCAAGGGACTGGGCTATTTCAATCGGCGCTACCGAGCACCAGCCCTTTGAATTACTGTGTCGCAGTTGTATTTTAGTAACGCGCCAATTTGTGCCTCCTTTTTGTATCGTAAAACATTTATTTTGTATTTATTGGCTCCCAGTTTTGGTAAGAATAAAGCCTGCACTATGTACAAATTATTACTTGTATCTATTAGTAAGTTAAATGCTTCAAGAGCAAGACAAAAGACGTTCGTATGTTCCGCGAGTCGCTCCGCACAAATTATCAAGTTTCGGCATAATTAAGATTCGGGTGACGTGTGTGAGAGCGTGGAAGGGTGTGTAGTCCTGCGTCACGTACGTACCAAAAACTGCAACTTAATTCCAGATATCGCAGCAATTACAGTGAATTTTGTGATTTCGTGGCATAAACTGGACATTATTTGGTGCTTGTGAGTGGAGGTGGGCGCGAGTTACGGGCTACTCTGTGTGTGGGAGAAGGAAAGAACTCATCGTAAACTTTCTCCAGCGTAGGATCGGCCGTAATTTCGGCCTCAACACGCGCGGCAAAAATTCATTCGTGGTTCGTCGGAATTCCACTAATTTGCCCAGGAGCTCTCTCATACAACATACAACGTGAACACACAGAAACAGCTGGACGCCAACTGCACTTAAGACCGGTAGCCGCCACCAGCCAGTAGCAGGCGCCTCCGTACATGAAAAAGAGATTGAGTAACAGAAACACAGAAGTTAAGTGAAACGGGTCAACTTTTCTGTACGCGAAAAGGAGAACAAATAACAGGAGCGCAGCAGTTGAACGAACTGGGGCAATTGCAATCCAATTTTTGTATCGCCGCTAGTTCGGATGAATAAAAAGAAACAAACGCAACAACGAGATAGGGCGAGCAGTGTTGGGCACCACGGCGAGTTCTTAAAAAGAAAAAGAGAAACAACCAACAAACAAGCAGATACAAATGCTGAAGAGCACGCAGAAGTTTTTCAAAGAAGCAAAATAGCAATAAGATCGCCGATTAAGCAAGCAGAAAACGAAAACAACGAAAAAAAGACACACGAAGCAGGGGGAAGAAGAGAAAACAGAAAAAGAAGAAAATATGGAGGAACTAAAGAAACTAATAACAGATATGAACGCCGACCTGAAAAACGAAATAAGCAAGAATAATCAGGAACTAAGAAAACACGATGAAGAAATGGGGAAGATGTAAGAAGAACAATGAGGAAATAAGAAGACGAAAGGGAGAAATGATACGAAAAGAAACAAATTGGGAGAGAGAAAGAAGCCAACTTACTAAGAGAATAGAAGCGCTAGAAGAAGAAACTGAGAACCAAGAAAAATCAAAGAAACGAAACAACATCATAAAAGGGTTACAACTAAGACAGGAAAGAAGGGAAAGATTGGGATAAGATAAAGCAACAAGTACCTGAAAATTACAACTGTAAATGCCAATATGCAACAAAACAGTACAAGAAAGGTAAAGCAAAAGGAGGAATAATTACAGGGATAAAGAAAGGAATTGAAGAAATGCAAGATGCAAAATACAAACGAAACCAACAAGAAGGAATTCAAGAAAGAATATTAAAAATAAAGGGAGACTACTGGAGAATAATAACAGTATACAGTAATCAAAATATAGAAAATATTATAGACAAACTAAAGGACCAGATAATAGAAAAAGAAGAATATACGTTATCAATTGGCGGAGATTTCAACGCAAGATCAGGAACGTGGGAAACAATAGGAGAAGGCAGGGAAGAAGAAAAAAGAAAATCCAAAGACAAAATACAAAACACAGAAGGACGAGTATTGACACAATTTATACAAGAAAGAGGATGGAATATCTTAAATGGTAATATAAGTGGAGACGTAGAAGGAGAATATACGTATATAGGTCCTAGGGGAGAGACGGTAATTGATTATGTAATAACCAACAATACAGGCCTAGAAGATATCAAAAGCCTAATAATAGAGGAGAGAACTGAGTCAGATCATCAACCCTTAACAATACACTTAACAGCAGAAACAATGAAACCTGAATCAAAAGAGAAAGAATATAGGCGAGTAAATAAAAATGTATGGACAAAAGAAAGCATAAAAATATACAAAGAGAATTTAAGAAGGATTGAATTCAGAAAGGAAGGAGTAGAAAGTGCAATGAATGAACTCACAGAGTGAACGAACAAAACACAATACAGAAATGGAAAATAGGTAGAAATCCTTGATGGGATAAAGAATGTAAAAATAAAAATCAGAAAGTAAGACTGTGTTTAAGAAGATGGAAAATTAAAAAAGTTGCAAAAAATGTATATATAAAAGAGATCAAGGAATACAACGAACTAATAAAAAGCAAAAAAAAAAGAGAAAGATGAAACAATATGGAAAAGAGATAAGGGAAATAAAGAACGAAACAGAAGCATGGAAGTACATCAACAAAGAGAGGAAAACAAAATCTCAGATAAGTGACAAAATAGAGATGACAATATGGGAAACACTTTAGGAAGATACGGAAAGGAAGAGAAGAAAGAATTATACAAAGACAAGAAACAGCAATAGAAACAACAACGTCAACAACAATAAAGGAAGAGGAAGTAATATGCCAAATAAAGAGATTAAAAAAGAACAAATCCCCCGGGGTAGATGAGCTGCAGAATGAAGTATGGATAAACGCACCAGATAATATAATCGGAAGACTAACAGAGTGCTTAAAAAATATATGGAAAAGCAAAAAAAATCCAGAAAGTTGGAAAACAGGAATAATAATCCCGATATACAAAAGAGGAGACAGAGACAAGGCAGAGAATTACGGGGAAATAGCCTTATAAATTATATGCCATAATCTTGGAAGGAAAGCTAAAACAATAAATGGAAGAAAAGAACATTATTCAAGAAACACACACAGGATTCAGAAAGGAAAGAGTTGCAATAGACATGTATATCCTAAACTACATAATAGAAAAGGAAATAATGGAGAAAAAAGGAAAGCTAGTTACATTTTTCGTTGATCTCAAAGCAGCCTTCGACATGGTGAATAGACAAGAACTGTGGCAAATGATGGAAAGAAAAGGAATACACCAACACATGATTTCCCGAATAAAAGAACTACACCAAGAAACCGTAAACATTGTCAAAATTAATGAAAAGACATCTAAAAGGTTTTGGACAGAAAGCGTTGACAATTTAATGGACATTTCAATAAGCACAGGGTTGAGGTGTTTTATGTAACTGCATGGCTAAAACTTGAATTTCACAGAATAAATGCATTGGTAAAGAGATGCCAGTAATAGAGTAGCAATTGAATAGGGAACGCAAAAGGCAAAGCTCATTTCTCACAGGGATCTAAGTTGACTGTCAGATCAATTTAAATAATAGGTTTGTGCAAAAGTAATACCCGAACCAAAAGAAATTATTAATTACAAAAGGGTTTGCTATATGCAAGGAAATGAAACGTAGAAGTCAATTAATTTAGACAGTGAAATTTTGTGAGGGTTCTAAAAAGGTATAAGCCAGAATAAACTAATTATACGTTGCAAAGAGCAATTAGAAGGCAGACAAAAAGGCATAAAATAGCAATTGTGAGAAGCAGACAAGACATTATAAAGCAAGGGAAAAAGCAAACAGCAAGACAGAAGAAAAAACGAGTGAAAAGCAAACAGATGGACATCGAAAAGCAACTGATGGCTCCGCAACGTGGGGCGAAATCGAATTAATAAACAAATAAGGGACTATTGCAAAAATTTTATGGCGCCCAACGTCGAGGCAACTGCGAATATTTAAATAAATCAAACTGTCCTTTACAAAATAAAACTAGGAGCCATATCATATTTATTAGTGGCAAAAGTAAATTAACAAATTACATGGCTCCCAACGTGTCGGCGAATTTTAATAAAAAATAATAATTGCCATCAACAGCAAATAGAGACAAATTGCTTAATTATTTAACATTGATCCGCAGGATATTTAAATGTAGTCAAATTTATATTAGAACAATTGTTTGTGTGGGTAGCATTGTCCGTAAGTGCAAGCGCTCTGTTTTTGTCCGATTAATAATAAACAAACAATTAGGTAAAGAGCCAGCATTCCATTGCAATATATCAGATTTGCAAGATAAATTAAGACAATGGCAAGCAGGTGGAGTGATAATTGGTAAGAAGAAGATTTGGTCATTAGCATATGCTGATGACATAGTACTTCTGGCAAAAGAAATGGAACAAATGAAAGATATGATGATAAGATTCCAGCGATATTTACAGAAAAAGAGTATGGAATTAAATGTAGAAAAATAAAAGATTATAGTCTTTAGAAGAGGAGCCGGAAGAGATAAAAAAGAAAAATGGAAATGGAACGAAGAAGCAATAGAAAAAACAAATGAAATAAAATACCTAGGATATACATTCCAAAGAACAATGAGCCAGAAAAACATTTAAAGGAAGGTACAAGTAAAGCTATGAAGGCATTGGGCCAAATATAGGGAATAGCAAAGAGAAAATTCGGAGAAAACTTTAACATAAGGCTAATGATGTTTGACACAATAATAAAAAGTATAATTCTATGGCGCAGAAATATGGGGTTGGGAAGAGAGGAAAGAGATCGAGAAAATCCTAGTAAAATACATCAAATGGCTTGATACAAACACGCCATCATATATAGTGCTAGAGGAAACAAAAAGAAGAAAACCAAGGATTAAGGCAGGACATAGAGCAATAAAATATGAAGATAAAATAAGAAGCAACACGGAAAATACAATATTGAAGAAATTTTGGAAAGAAATAAGAAAAAAGGAGGAGAAAAACATAGAAGACGGTAAAAAGAAATGGGAAAAGAAAAGGGAAAATTACTACTAAAGAGTCGGCTACTCCACACAAGAGATAGAAAGAAGAAGACAAGATCAACAACTGTCAATAAGAAAAGAACTCATAAGAAAAGATGAAGAAATACAAAAACAGGAGCAGTTTAACCAAATAAACCGCAGAACCAGTAATAACGTATATAGAAACATTATGACGACAGAAGTACCCAAATACCTAATAAATAAAGAAGACAAGGGACACCATCAAACAATTGCAAGGTATAGATGTGGAAATGAAGAAAATGGTAAAAAAATATGGAAAAAAGATGAAGAGAAGATGTGTAGGTTATGTGGAATAGAGGAAGAAACAATAGTACATCTAGTATATGGATGTTATAAGACTCGGGATATAAGTGAGGGAAAAGCAGTGAAAAGTGTTCTAAGTGAAAGTGGCAAGGGTATAGGGTGTATGAGAGAGGCACAAAGAAGACGAGGAATAAAGGACAAGAATGAGTGACCGGCGTAAAATAGGTCAATGTAATTAATAATGTAATAACCGAACTCTACTGCAAGCTGAAAAGCAGCAGGATAAATAAATTACTACTACTACTACTACTACTACTACTAGTATTAGTAAGTTAAATGGAAAAAAATAAAAAAATGTTTTCCGCTGGGGTTTGCATCTGCATAGCGATCGTAACCGCATCGATGAGTCGTACTGCCTTATTGAAATGAGTGCGGCGCGCACCTCTATTTAACGGAACGGTCTCATTGTTGAAACGTTTCTACTCTTTTGTGACATTATCCTGTATCTGTTGAGTCCTATTTTCGGCAAGTGTAAAACCTGGCCTATGTGAAAATTATTACTTCCATCTATTTCAAAGTTAACGTAAAAATAAACAAAACCTAATTTTTTTAAAGGTGCTTACCCTTTATACAGTGTGTCCACAGACTCATTCTCAACATGGGGATCTCCCTTATTACGAGAGATAGAGATTTAGTTAAATGGGATGAAATACTCATTAGGTAAAGTTGCACCAAACCCCATATATAAACTTTGGTGATTTAACGTATTTCAGGCGCTGTAGCAAAAAAAGTGAAATTTTGACTTCGATTTTTTTAAATAACTCGTCTATTTTAAGAGGAAGTCGGATTTAATTTGCACATTCTTAAGGCACTTTTTTAATAGGAATCTAGTGGTGTATTCAGATTTTTGAAAACTGTTTTAGTAGTTGAGTTACAGCGGTCAACTTCAGTTTTTCTTATGGGGCTCATAGTTGGCTATGGCACCATTAAAATGAGATTTTTTTTAGCTTTTCAAAAATATATAACTTGTTATACATATTACGAAAACTAACTGGGAAATGTGGAAAAACTTATTTTTAAGTTTACCAGTTGTGAAGGGTTTGAAAACAAAAAACAATCTAAGCAGCTGTCATTGCAATTGTTTGTTTCGCACCTCACACAATGGTTGCTACGCAAGCACAAAGGGAGCGCTCCAGCTTTGTAACCCGAATCCGGGGCAAGTTGAGCATTGTACCGCCAGACGGCGCATGCGTGTAAAGCACCAGCCTCTACACCCAAGGTAAAATGAGATTACCAACAATACATACATATAATATCAATTTTGAGGAGAGATTACATAATACGATAACAAGCATCTTCTCCAACATCTTCAATTGTTGCATCTTTCTCACTGACAATTAGTGATGGGCCTATCCGGAATGAATATTCGGAAAGTTTCCGATTGTTAAAAAAATCGGAAGGTTCCGATTATTTCGGAACGTTTCGGAACTTTTCGGAATTCCATTATTTTACTGTTCGGTGCACAAAATTTGGAACTTTCGGAATTCGATTATTTTACTATTCGGAACACAAAATGAGAAAACGAAATGCCAATTTTAACTGAACGGAATACGGAATGTTATGTTGACTCACTTGACTGCTATATGCTGGTTGACGAATGCCGACAGGTCGCGTCGTGTGCGCAGGTGTATGATACGTGAATGGCACTAATGGCAGTGGTATTTCGTAGATTAATTATTAGATGGTACACCTTACAGACTTCAAATTCATGTATTGTTTTATACTATCTATTATGTACATACTTTGTGTGCCATTACTTTAAAGTATCACTACCATTTTCCGAAAGTCTATTAAGGTAACTACCGTAATAATTTGAAAAAAATATTTTATTTCCTCTTATATGCCACTGTGCGACATAAATTATTTTCGCTTGTTGTTGTTTCGCTCGTTTTCCCTTGCTTCGCATTTACGGAATGTAAAATAATCGGATGATATTCCGATTTTATAAGCATTACGAAATGGAACATTCCGATTATTGAAATCATCCGATTATGCCCATCACTACTGACAATACAAAATTGCCACAAATTTTCTGGCGACGAAATTGCTCCCATACTGAAACATTATGCTGCATTAGTGCTCTCTCTGTTCTTGGCCTCATCCTATGCCAGTCAACATCCTCCCAATAATGAACTATTGCACACCAAATGTTTTTAATAGGATTTAGAGCAGGAGATCTAGATGGCCATTTAAGCACGTAAAATTATGAGTGCTTCTGGAACCAATTCCTAACCATGCAGGCGGTGTGTATGGGAATATTAGCCTGCACAAGAACAATTCATTCGTGTTCGTATGTGGCATATATCTCTCACACTGCTGGTAAGAATTGATGTTCCAAGAGCTCCACATATCTGAGCGCGTCAAAACGTGAGGGTGAGACTTGGATTAGTTGTCCAAGTCGATGGTAATTCTTCCGCTAGTTCTGCCTTGCTGTCTCAAAGTAGGTAAAATCCCCCTTATTTCTTGGGAGCAGTCCAGTTGCCCTTGTCTTCAGTCTCCCACATTGAAGTAATTACTAAGACCTTTATATGAATTTTTGAAGAACTGAATTCGTTCTCGCAAAATTTTAAATAAGAAATGACTGGATGAGATCAAAGCATCCCAAGTAAAATTAGTAAATATTTTAGAAGTTTAAATTTTCAATACTCTGTAAAATTTTCGTAGAAACCCTGGACAGCCACACTACAGGGACACCCGCAACTTCATCGCTTATATGAATTCTTTCAGTATCCTAATTTCTTTTCATTATAGCAGGGGTTTTGTTGTAATAGATCATGTATCAAATGACCAACTTTGCATAAAAATGTATGTAATTGGTAAATGATTAATAAAAGCTCTACAATACGAACCAAAAACGTAAAGCAATCTGCAATTTAAGTACATATTTTTGTTGAAAGCGGCATCTCATTAAGTAAGATTAAATTATTAGTAAGTAAACGGACATAATTATTATTCCAAATTGCGAAACCGAATTGGGCTACGACTTTTTCAATGGCTCATTGATTTTTAATATTTGCACTGTTAAACATATTAAGGACTGAAAAGGGGAAGATTCAGGTGTAAGATGTGTGGAAATTTTGCTCCTAAATGAGAGTGTAATTATCAGTGAAGTGATAAAAATATATAATATATACATATATATAGGTAAAGCTGAGAAGTAAAAAAAACAGAATACCAATGCAAAAAGAAAAAAGGGAAGGAAAGGTAGAAACAAGAAACACACAAAAATCAAGCGCGGAGGAAGAACAAGCACAGGAAGAAATGAAGCCAGAAGACTTTCAGAAGATACAAGAAATGTTTGAAAAAGCACTAAGTAAAACTGAAAACGGGCTGAGACAGGAATTGCAAAAAAATCGAGAAGAAATGCAGACGTTTAAAGAAAATTTTAATAGAAAGGAGGAGAAATAGGATGACAAACAATTTGAAATTTGTTACAAAATCGGAAAGCTAGAAGAAAAATTGAAGGGCAAGAGCTCGAAGGAAAAAGAAATAGCATAGTAATTAAAGGTAGCAAGATAGAAGAGCCGAACTTGAAAGGGAAAATGGAAGAGTTTATAAAAAATAATTTAAATGCTAATGCGAAGCTTATAGAAGTAGGAAAACAGGAAGATAAGAAAATAATAGTGACAAAATTAGATTCATTTGATCAGAAAATAAAGACCATGAAAAATAAAAGTAAACAGAAAAATACGGAGTTGTTCATTGACAGCGATATGACGGTAAGCGGGAGAAACTACAATCGGCAATTAGATTAACAGCCAAAAAGGAGCGTATGGCAGGAAATATGGTGAAAGTAAGATATTAGAAAATATTGCGAACAACATGTATATGTATGGAATAAGCAAAAAGGAAGTCTGGAGCTACAAATAGATCCGTCCAATCCGACAAAAAACTAACTGACAGCAAGGCGAAAGAGAAAATGAAGATGACAACACGAGCTATGAATAAGGATATGACAAAATATAATGAAGTAACCAATTGAAAAAAATTAAAAAAAGAAGGAAGGGGAAGGTGAGAACGTTATTGGAAATAGGAGAAATTAATGAAATATACAAAGATATAGAATTGATATCATGGCGCTGCAGGAAGTGAGATGGAGCGGCAAGAAAAGGATAGATAAAGGAAACAGTACGATAATCTACTCAGGAGAAGGGAAACAAGAGCAGCTGTATATTAGATTAGAAGTATTTAATTTAGCAATAGTAAATTACCGAGCAAGAAGAAAGAGCGTTTCTATGAAAGGTTAGAACGGGAAATAATGGAAATAAAGAAGGAAGATATAGGAATAGTAATAGGAGATTTCAATGCACAGATAGGCAAAGACGAGTACCTGAAGCACGTAGCGTGAAAATAAACAATACACAAACGAACAAACGGCAATAGACATAGATTATGTGATTTAGCAACATCAATAAATATGATTGTAACGTTTCGCTCCTAATTAATCCCTATTGAACCGTAATCTGAAATTACGAGCATTTAATCTTCGCGTTTTACGTTACTTGCTCTCCAAAGTGACCACGGCCGGAGGCTCGCCGCGGTGCGTGAACAACACGACAGATCGTCCAGCGCGCACTTCCACTACCGCCTTGATGCCAGGGAGGAAACTCGACAACAACGTATAAAACCAAATTATTCCGCCGAACTCGGGGAGAATTATTCCGGGAAAGTGAACTTCCGACCTCATCCGCGGCCCTAAGCTGGAGAAGAGCTCCTCTGCTACCCCAGCTTCGCCACCAGAATTATTAGAGAAAATCTCGATTCAGATTCCCGAAGAATAAACCATTAGTTAACCCGTCTCGCTGTCTAAAGTTATTATCCGCCCTGTAGATAAATTTGCTTTAGGTAAATAACCATCAACTTCCCAATAATTTCGTTAGTAAAAGCAACGCAGACCTGAGAATCGGGCCCCGTTGTTCTAGTTAATTCTGAGTCACGAAACCCCCATAACTTCTTAATTTAAGAAGCAACGCAAACCTGAGAATCGGGACACGTTGTTCTAGCCAATTCATAGTCCAGAAAACCCCATACTTTCTTAGCTGTTACT
The DNA here is from genome assembly GCA_940337035.1 of Agriotes lineatus. Taxonomy (NCBI): domain Eukaryota; kingdom Metazoa; phylum Arthropoda; class Insecta; order Coleoptera; family Elateridae; genus Agriotes; species Agriotes lineatus. Next base: position 115,664 of record CALNHX010004617.1, read on the forward strand.
AGCAGGTGCCTGGAAACCAGCGCCGCAAGTGAACAACCCTAACATTTCCCAGAAACCGAACTACATTGTGTAATTGCCCCAGGACGTCCAGGCCCAGCTGTATTTTCCACAGTCCGAGCGCTCCAAAACCTTTTGGCCGAAACGCAGCCTGAATTTCCCGGCATAATATGCGACTCCCCCAGGTCTAAAATTAACGTACCTTGAGCATTGTGGTTATCCGTCCTCGACACGCGCTGTTTACCCGCTATCAAAAGGATATAACCTCTCGCCGCCCGCCGTTATCAATGAGCCGAATTCCACAGCCGCGCACGTGGGGGACATTTCGCCTTCAAGAGAAAGTAACCCAAGGCGGTATACGAACACTTATTTGCTTTCATTAGATAAAGTAACCATGTATTTACTGCACTTGTGTTAACGTTTGTTTTTAAATTCGTAGTACTGCCAACATGCACCAATCACCCTGGACATTCCAGGACGATCAACTAGTGGGCGGAAACCAAACCACTCCGGCAATTTGGGTGGCCTATCTGCACATCCGCAAGAGGAATATAATTAACATTTATTTTGTATATATGATTATAGATAATTTACATGCTTATTTAGTTTTATCCTTAGTACCTGAACTGTAAACAGTGGTGAATAAATGTAATTTATGTTACTTGGTAATTCTTAAATCAGTCAAAGTGGAATTAAGTCGAACCTGACCCAATTTCAGAACTACCAATTATTTGGGCAATATTAATTAATGCTACTATTGAATAAATACATCCGGATGCATTACATGATAATAAGTAGCACAAAATACAACCATCCCAGGAAACCTAAAATGACATGGGTGTCGCCCAATCGAAGAACGGAATCACAAATAGACCACATGTTAGTAACAAAGAGAAGACAGTCATCAGTAATGGATGTGCGTACATATCAGGGAGTATACGCAGATTCCGATCATCTCTTGGTAATGGGCAAGGTGAAACTGAAAGTTAAAAGAATCAGAGAGCGAAGGCAGTATCCAGGTCTGTGGAATATCGCGAAATAAGGAGATGAGAAAGAAAGAGGGCGGTACATAGAGAAAATAGAAAAGACGCTAGCAAATAACAATAGATAGGAGCAAGAAATAGAAGCGAAGTAGAGTACAAGAAAAACAATAAATCAGACGACAAAAGAAGTAATAGGAAAAAAGGAACGTAAAAAACCACGGAATGGTACAATGATACCTGCAGAAGTGCCCATGAAGATAAAATAAAAGCAAGAATTAAATAGATAAAAACGAAGAGACAGGAGCACAAGGATGAATATGTAAGAAAGTAATTGGAAAAGTAAAAGAAAGTGGTTGGAAGATGAATTAAAAAGAAATGAGAAGAAGAGTAAAAATAACAATAGAAAAAGATTATATCATAAAATCAAGGAGCAAAACAAAACATATAAAACAAAATCGAGCGGAATAATAAACAAGGAAGGTAAAATAATAGAGGAAGAGCAACAGTATAATGCGGTATGGAAAGAACATTTTATGGATCTATTGAAAGAGAAAGAAAGCCGAGAAGATACTATAAATATGGAATTAGTGAAATACGGTGGTGAAAATCTGAAAGAATGCATATACCAATTAGTAGAAAAGATATGGAGAGAGGAGAAAATTACAAAAGATTGGAAGGAAGAGCAGATAATAGCCATTCATAAGAAAGGATAGCAGAAAGAGTGCACAAATTATAGAGCAATAACCTTATTAAAGACACCATACAAAATTCTATCAGTAATAAAACAAAAGAGACTAAGGAAAAAGGCGGATGGCGCAATAGGAGATTATCAATATTGCTTCACAAAAGGCAAATCGACAACGGGCGCAATTCATGTGATTAAGCAAGTAATAGAGAAGGCATATGACTATAAAATGAATATTGAATTACTGTTTATAGACTTCCAGCAAGCTATCGACTCAATTAATAGAGAAAAACTAATGTCTCCACTTAAATAAATAAGAAGACTCATATGTTTAACGATTAATTCAACAGTAGCGAGTGTTAAAACGCAAAAGGGTGTAACGGAGCATTTTGCAATGGATAAAGGAGTAAGGCAAGGAGACACATTGTCCGCAACAATCTTTAACATGGCACTGGAGTATATATCAAGAAAAATAAACAGAGGAACCGTAAGAAGAAGAGCGGGTTTACAACCGAACACCAAATCCGAATTCACATTATTTGTCTAATGGCAATTTGGAATATTGACAGAGGTGCCTACTAACTTCTACGTAAAGTGTAGGTCCCACGGTCACTTTGTTACTAACATTTTTGTCAAACATCAATGATGACGTATTTGTGACGTCACCAATCGTGTTTGTCAAACATCTCTAAAATAGGACTTGCTCTAATTTCCGTGCAACTGTTTGACGCGATTCTGCGCAGTGTGTCGGTTTTGTAATTGTATTTCTGACTATATTTACAGGTTTTATAAACACTCAAATATTTTTTAAAGCTATAATCATCTTCAGATTTCAATTCTTTGTGTACCACTCGTTCTTGATCATGTTATCGTAACCACTTACGGGTCCATACTTTCCTAGATTTTCGCTGTTTCTTATTATACAATGCTAGGCTTAAACCTACTAGGGAAAGGATGATGAATTGTTTTTTCATTTTTTAACCAATACACATTAATAATTAACAACTATCGCCTTGAAAGCAGACCATAACTTCACTAATAACAGCTAATTCAAACAGTTGCATACAGCAAATTTGATGGTGTGACTACCCAGTCTGATAGAATAAACCAAACATTGTTCTGTGACGTCACGGAACGTATTTGACAAACAAATTTGATGCAATAAAATGATCCTGTCACCTGTGCTTAAAACAGTAAAACATTTTAAGCGCAACATCCTGCAATTTCTTAACCTCTTCAGTAAAACGAGTTGCCTATTTAAAACTTTGCAAAGGGTATACTGGCGAAAACCTTTGTCCTTAATATTAAAATGGTCTTTAGCCCGTTACACAACTCTGCTTGCAGAACCAATAATTTAAAGCAAGTCAATAAAGCACAGAGCTGGGGTAAGCAGGCAACTGCAAGAAGTCACATTAGAAATTTTAATTCATGATTACATCGGTCAAGCATAGGCGATATTAAATGAAACTACTTCAGAGTAAATGGCATAAGGCAGAGCTCAAAATCGTAAATTGGGATCACAGTTTTATCAATTAACGTAAACTAAGAGGTTGGTGCAATGTAAAGCCAATAAATAATTCAACAAATCTATCACCAAAGGGATTTATTACATGCGAGTTAAATTAATTTACATATCAGTTTAGTTGAATAAGTACAGTTCTATGAACTTTTTAAATAAAGGTATAAAGGACAGAATGTTCCAAATACAGTGCAAAAGAGCACAATAACAGATCTAAAGGCAAATTATAACATGCATCAACGACATTCAACATTTGGTGAAATTATCACCAGGATTTGGAAGTGGAAGAAAAGTAGACACTTAATTGAACTGCAAGTAGGTAGAAAAGAAGTGCGCAGAATGAACCACTAGTCAGTGCAACAAATAATTGAAAGGACAGTTAAATTGTGCAATGTGAGTGACATTAAAAGACAGTAATTACAAGATTGAAAGGACAATTTTAATGAATTGGATTTTATTGTGAAAGTAATTAGTTTTAAGCATTTTAATTGTAACAGTACTTAATTTGAATCAGTTCAATTTCCGTTTTTTGTATTTCTGATGTGGTTTTGTTTATAACGAACTAGAGAAAAAAACAATTGAAATAAATTATCTGCAAACCTGTTGAATTTGTGTCTCCATTTAAATTAAAGTTACAATTTGGCTTTCAAAGAGTGAACATACGCTCGACGTGCTCTACTATCTTTGAAAGTGCAGTGTTACAAGCTTATCGGAAAGACGCGCGGTGAATTGATACGCGATAACCACAATCGCGCGTCTCGTTGCTGACCTCAGGTCAAGCGCACCGACTAAATATTTGAATTATCGGATTTAAAGTTAATTCGATTTTCAACTAATGGAGCAACATGTATCCAATTAATGCTGGCAATCTTAACGCCACTTACGGGTATGTAACTAATTTAAGTTATAACCAGCCCCAACTGCAACAAACCTACCAACAGATGCCTTATGGCGGTCAGCAGAATTTCCAGACGCGATTTAACCCTACTTATCATTCACATAACCAATCATTCCCTCCCCAACCACTTCCAACCCCAGATTTACATTTAAGTACAGCAGCTCACCCAGATGACCCATCGAAAATACAAACTAACGACAGCGACGACATCGAAGAAGATAGTCAAACCAATGCCCACCCTTGGCAAGTGATGAAAAAAAGAAAACGGTCGAACAAACCTGCCGAACATATACCTACGATACAGCCGCAAACAATAACTCAAAATCCATTCCAGCCACTGTCTGGCCATAATCCAGAACCAACCACCCCTCAGAGTTCTGGAAGACAAGAAAATACAGCCAAAGCTATTAAGCCTCCTCCTATATATATATATATATATGGGGTTACAAACTACAATGGAATGATTGAGAATATTGCTAAAGTTGCCGAGATGGAGCAATATTACAGCAAAACACTTGCTAACAATACAGTTAAACTCAACCCACTCACTTCCGAAACATACAGAAATATTATCAGGCACTTAAGAGAAGAAAACATTATCCATCACATCTACCAGCCCAAAGAAGAGCGGGCATACAGAGTAGTGATCCGACATCTCCATCACACCATTCCGACTGAAACGATCAAAGAAGAACTCCAACAACTTAAACATAAAGTTAGAAATATAACGAACATAAAGCACAAGGTTAGCAAGGATCCGCTTCCACTTTTCTATGTCGACTTGGAACCTAACCCAAACAATAAAAGTATTTATGATGTAAAACTCCTTTGCAACTGTAAAATAACTGTTGAAGCCCCACATAAAAGACGAGATATCATACAATGCACAAGGTGCCAAAATTACGGCCACTCGAAGGCTTACTGCCTGAGACAGTACAAATGTGTCAAATGCGGAGATGACCACGACACCAAAACGTGTACAAAGCCAAGAAGCTCGCCAGCCAAATGCGCTCTATGTGAGGGCACCCATCCTGCAAACTATAAAGGATGCTTAACATACAAAAACCTAATAAATATGCGTAACAAAGCAAATAATCACATAACACCAAATAGAAGATTGATACCTTCACAATCATATAACCCTGTCCCAGCCACTCCGCTGCAACCCAACATGATGCCACATATAAACCACAAGCAATCTTACAGTCAAATCGTCAAAGGAAGTCCCAACGAGCAAGCCAACCTAGGTGAACAACTAACCACCTTTCTAGCCGAATTTAAAAATGTGTTTGTTCAATTAATGAACCAAAATAATACAATGCTCAACTTGTTAACAACTGTCATAAACAAAATAACTCCATAATGGTCAATATACTAAGAATCGGGACATGGAACGCAAACGGGTTAATAAACCATAAACAAGAATTAATAGCTTTCCTACAACTGAATAAAATTGACATTATGTTAGTGAGTGAAACCCATTTTACTGCAAGAACCATGTTTCGAATACCCAACTATTCTATTTACCATACAACGCATCCAGACGGCACTGCCCACGCAGGATCCGCGGTTATCGTTAAAAATTCCATATCACATTTTGAAGTGGAAAACTACCAATCAGAATTCATACAGGCTACAAATGTTAAAATCAACTCTTTTAGTTGGTCTTTCGTTGTCTCAGCTATCTACAGTCCCCCCAGACATAACATCTCTACTCACCAATACAATACTTTCTTCTCTGCTCTGGGCAGTAAATTCATTGCTGGTGGCGATTGGAATGCCAAGCACACCCACTGGGGCTCTAGAATTATATTAAAAAAAGGTCGTAATCTCTTACAGTCAATCGCACAAGACAACTTCACTTGCCACTCCTCCGGAGAGCCCACTTACTGGCCGTCAGACCCCAACAAACTTCCCGACTTACTGGATTTTTATATCTCCCATGGTATAGCTACCAATTACGTAATGGTAGAAGCAAGTAATGACCTGTCGTCAGATCACTCGCCAGTCATACTAAACTTAAGTACCTCTATTATCAAAAAATCACTCAACTCCAAACTAGTGTCGACACAAACAAACTGGGAACTTTTTCAAAAATACTTGGAAGACAACACAAATCTTAAATTACGAATAAAGACCCCCGATGAACTAGACGAAGCGACTAATCATCTCACTAATGTAATCCAAAAGGCTGTCTGGGAGTCAACCCCTATCGGAACTGATCATGAGAAACCTACTGCATCTATACCTCTAACGGTTAAAAAATTGATCGCAGAAAAGAGGAGAGCCAGAGGAACGTGGCAGAGGACACATAATCCTGCTGATAAAACTATATACAATCGTCTAACGCATAAACTTCATAAACTGTTAAGAGAGATACAAAATGATAACTTTACTGAGTATTTAACGAACCTGAAACAAGAGGATCACTCAATCTGGAGAGCCACGAAAAACTTTAAAAGACCTCAAGTACCCAAACGACCTATCAGGAGGGCAGATGGAACATGGGCAAGATCTCCTCTAGATAAAGCAACCACTTTTGCAGAGCATTTATCCAACGTCTTCACTCCATTTGAAGCAACGGCAGCCCCTGATGACAACGTAATCGAAGCATCTCTAGACATCCCGTGTCAAATGTCACTCCCAATAAACCCGTTTACTCCAGCTGAAGTTATATATGAAATTCAAAAACTGAATCAATTTAAGGCACCAGGTCATGATTTAATAACTGGAAAAATTCTAAAAATGCTGCCCAAGAAAACTGTCGTACTCCTAACTACGATTTTCAACCGGATGTTAAGTCTCTCATATTACCCAATCACTTGGAAGTACGCACATATATTAATGATACCCAAACCCGGCAAGGAACCAGAAAGTGTGACCTCGTATCGGCCAATAAGTCTTTTGCCTATAATGAGCAAACTATTTGAAAAACTGTTCCTTAAACGACTTCGCCAAGATACAGACATATTTCAACACCTACCACAACACCAGTTCGGTTTTCGAGAGGGTCACTCAACCACACATCAAACGCACAGAATAGTAAACCAAATCTCATCTTCTCTAGAAGAAAAGAAGTATTGCGCTGCTGTGTTCCTGGATGTGTCCCAGGCCTTCGATAAGGTTTGGCACACAGGGCTGCTATACAAACTAAAAGAGTCATTACCGAGCTACTATTACTTGCTCCTTAAGTCATACCTAATGGACCGCTATTATTCTGTCAATTGCAATAACGAACTATCCTCATATTACCCCATCAAATCCGGTGTTCCGCAGAGAAGCGTCCTGGGCCCCCTCCTTTACCTTGTCTATACTGCTGACCTGCCAGAAACTGACAGCACTGTGACTGCTACCTTCGCCGACGCCACGGCAATACTTTCCACCCATGAAAATGCGGATACTGCAACTTCCAACCTCCAACAACACCTCAATGTAATCAGCACATGGCTTGATAAATGGCGCATAAAAGTTAATCAGTCGAAGTCAGCCCAAGTAACATTTACTATGAAAACCAATATTTGTCCGCCTGTCAACATCAACAATGCTCCAGTACCGATAAAAACCGACGTCAAATACTTGGGACTGCATCTTGATCAGCGACTCACGTGGAATAAACACATACAGACTAAGCGCAAACAGTTAAACCTTAAATACCGTGAAATGTACTGGCTCCTTGGTAGACATTCAA